>CAUYUD010032375.1:0-51914 GCA_963575295.1 Alouatta caraya
TTAAACAATTTAACCAGGGTGTGGGTGGTTGCAGTTAGCCGTTTTTGTGCCAATTCCCTCCCGCCTAAAAAACAAGAGTGAAACCCCGTCCATTCACAAAAAAAAAAAAAAAAAAAAAAAAAAAAAAAAAGTCCTGGGGCAGTGGCTCACACCTGTAGTCCCAGAACTTTAGGAGGCTAAGGTGGGTAGAACATGAGATCAGGAGATCTAGACCATCCTGGCCAGCATGGAGAAATCCTGTCTCTACTGAAAATACAAAAATTAGCTGGGTGTAGTGGTGCATATCTATAGTCCCAGCTACTCAGGAGGCTGAGGCAGGAGAATCACTTGAACCTGGGAGGCAGAGGTTGCAGTGAGTCAAGATTATGCCACTGCACTCTAGCCTGGCGACAGAGCCAGACTCTATCTAAGAAAGAAAGAAAGAGGGAAAGAAAGAAAGAAAAAGAAAGAAGGAAGGAAGGAAAAGAAAGAAAGAAAGAAAGAAAGAGAAAGAGAGAAAGAAAGAAAGATTTAATAATTAATTAGTACCCTAGCTCCTGACCAAATCGCTTGTGCAATTGAAAGCCAATGAACTTTAATTTCCCGTACATCGCTCAACTAAATATATTCTTTTGCTTCAAATAGAAAACTTTATTTATGAAAATAAAAGACATATTATTTATTTAGAGACAGGGTCTTGCTTTGTTGCCCAGTGCCACTGTGCCCGACTAATTAAAAAGAATTTTTTTTTGGTAGAGACAGAGTCTCGCTGTGTTTTTCAGGCTAGTTTTGAACTCCTGGCCTGAAGGGATCTTCCTGCCTCAGCCTCCAAAGTGTTGAGATTACAGGTGTGAGCCACTGCAGCTGGCCAAGGCATAGTTTAAATAGGTCTGTATATGTTTACTTAGGGACATGTGTGCCCTCTCCATCTGCAGGGCCACGGTTTGATTTCAGATTTATTGATTTATTGATTGATTGATTGAGTCTCACTCTGTTGCCCAGGCTGGAGTGCAGTGTCGGGATCTGGGTTCACTGCAACCTTCACTTCCCGGGTTCAAGTGATTCTCCTGTTTCAACCTCCCGAGTAGCTGGGACTACAGGTATGCAACATCAAGCCTGGCTAATTTTTTTGTATTTTTAGTAGAGATGGGGTTTCACCATGTTGGTCAGACCGATCTCGAACTCCTGACCTCAGGATCCACCCACCTCCGCCTCCCAAACTGTTGGGATTATAGGCGTTAGCCACCGCGCCCGGCCAATTTCAGTATTATTATTATTTCTTCTGTTCCATTTGTTTCGTTCTTCTCAAGGACATCAATTATGAATATATTGGGAATCCTTTTCCCATTTCCTACCAGTATCTTGTTCTTTCTAATTATTTTACATCATCTTTCTCTTCCTTTTCTTTCCATATAATTTCTTCAAAGTTTTCTCCATGTCTGCGACTGTCTTAAATTTTGCTTATTCTCTTCTTTGTTGCTTTTCTTGTGTCTTCCATATCTGTAGTGATGTTATTTTTCTCTTCCATTTCTTTCTCACACATTGCCAAATCACACTGCCACATCTTTCTGCCGTCTGACCACCTTTATTTTTGTAAATTTTGGATGATCTCTCTTTTCAAAGAAGTCACATAATCTTTAATTCTTTTCAGACTCTAGAGAATAATTTGGGTCTTTTTTTCTTGGTTAATGTCTCTTTTGCTAGATGTTCTTTTTTTGTTTGTTTAAATCTGGTGCCCAGGCTGGAGTGCCATGGCGTGATCACTGCTCACTGCAACCTCGTCCTCTGGCTCCAGCAGATCTCCCCCTCAGCCTCCTCCTGAGTAGCTGATCACAGGTGCACACCACCACACCCAAATAGCTTTCGTATTCTTTGTAGAGATGGGGGTTTTGGCATGTTGCCCAGGCCGGTCTCAGACTCCTGAGCTCAAGCAATCTGCCCACCTCAGCCTCCCAAAGCATTGGAATTACAGGAGTGAGCCACCATGCTGGCCGATAGCTTCATCTGTTTTTCTTTTTTTTTTCTGGCCTAGATTCCATTTTTTTCTCACTCTCTTTTTTCAATATCAGCACCTAAATCCCATGCAAAGGTCCCTAATGTATACAACCCATTTTTAGAGTCAGTTTTATCCAAGTTTGCTGTTAGCTAAAGAATAGTGTGTGGGGCTGGGTGCAGTGGCGCAGGCCTGTAATCCCAGCACTTTGGGAGGCCGAGGTGGGGCAATCACAAGGTCAAGAGATTGAGACCATCCTGGCCAACATGGTGAAACCCGGTCTCTACTAAAAATACAAAAATTAGCCAGGCGTAGTGGCACTCGCCTGTGGTCCCAGCTACTCCGGAGGCTGAGGTGGAAGAATCGCTTGAATCCAGGAGGCAGAGGTTACAGTGCGCCAAGATGGCACCGCTGCACTCCAGCCTGGCGACAGAGCAAGACTCAGTCTAAAAAAAAAATAAAAGAATAGTGTGTGGAGTGACAGCGTCAGAGAGATGACCAGAAAGGTGTGACAGAGTGGGCTATGTGGTTTTTAGTGAATTAATATATATTGCCTGAGGAATTGCTTACTGTGACCTCTGTCCTGAGACATGTCTCACCTTGGCCTTAGATATTCAGGCGGTTGGGGTATGTATTTCATCACCCAACGAATGTGGCTGTGTGGCCCCTGTATAGTCAACCATTTCCCTTCTCCTATCTTCTGGAAGTTGTCAGTTCTTTTCACTGGTCTCTTATTTTGATAAATTTACTCTTTTTTGGTGGATATTCTTCTACTTTTTGGTTTGGGCAGAAGACTTTCTCTGAAAATGGAGTTTTCTTACACAGATTCACAGGAGTGGCGTCTGGACTCCAGATTCTGGAGGAGTAATTTACCTCACCACACACTGATGTCAAACGTGGCCACACGGCCTGCTTCCATAAACTGCGAGTGGGAACGTGGCGTGCCTGTTCCCCGTGGATACTGAAGAGCTATTGCGTGGTCTTGTCATTTGCCTTCTCCTTCCCCAAGATCGACGTGGCCCAGGTGAGCTTGATCCCAGAATGAAGACACACGGAGCAGAGCTCTCAGCTGACCTGGAAAATAGATAAGAATTAAACCTTCGTTCTTTAGAGGACTATGAGTTTTTTTTTTGGCTACCACTGCATAATCTAAGAAAGCTGACTAGTACACAAAGACATGTGTACCCACTGAAGCTATTTCAGTCTGGTCCCACAAGTCTGAGCTGAGTAGGCGTAGATCAAAATCATGGAGTACACTTTAACTTATGAATAAACTGTGAAAAATATAAATCTCAAATTTTTTTTTTTTTTTTTTTTAGAGATGGGAGTCTTACTTTGTGGCCCAGACTGGTCTCGATCTTCCCACCTCGGCCTCCCAAAATGCTGGGATTATACAAATGAGCCATCACATCTGACCTATGATTCTCAATTTTTAATTTTGTCTATGAAGTTGTTTCATTTTAGAGAAGAGGTAAAGCTTGCTATTGATTGCTCAGAGTTCTAAGCACGGAAAGCTAGTAAAGTAGAATGAACAGGCCAGGTGCAGTAGCTCATGCCTGTAATCCCAGCACTTTGGGAGACTGAGGTGGGCAAATTGCTTGAGGCCAGGAGTTCGAGACCAGCCTGGGTGATATGGTGAAACTCTTTCTCTACAAAAAATACAAAAATTAGCCAGTCATGGTGGCACACATTTGTAGTCCCAGCTACTTGGGTGGCTGAGGCTGGAGGATTGCTTGAGCCCGGGAAGTGGAGGTTGCAGTGGCTGAGACAGCTTGTCACTATACTCTGGCTTGGATGACAGAGTAAGACTCTGTCTCAAAAAAAAAAAAAAAAAAATTCAAAAAACAACAAAAGAAGAATGAACCTGTATGCATATCAAACTAGCATCAGAATAGCTGATTCTCCAGGAAACCCAGAGAAGAGTGAACTCAACAAAACTGTTGCTGTAAAAATAATCTGTTTTTATGAACAAAGGATAGCTAAAATTGAACTAGCCACACTGAAACTATTTCTAAATAATGACCTGTAAATAATTTTAATTACTAGACCCAATGATAAAAGCCATCAGCAGTGCTGGGCCCCGCTGGGGACCCTTTCAGAGCATTAGTTGTTCCCAAATGACTGTACCTTCCAGTGTTAAGATCTATGTCTGCCGGGCTCAGTGGCTCACGCCTGTAATCCTAGCACTTTGGGAGGCTGAGGTGGGTGGATCACTTGAGGTGAGCAGTTCGAGACCAGCCTGGCCAACATAGGGAAACCCCATCTCTGCTAAAAATACAAAAATTAGCCAGACATGGTGGCACGCATCTGTAACCCCAGCTACTCAGGAGGCTGAGACAAGAGACTTGCTTGAACCCAGGAGGCAAAGGTTGCAGTGAGCCAAGATTGCGCCATTGCACTCCAGCCAGAGCAATAGCGACAGGGCAAGACTCTGTCAACAACAACAACAAAAAGATCTGTGTCTTTGAATTCCAGAGTCAATTCAGGATTTTGTCTCTTCCAGTTAATGGATATCCATGATGGACTTTTCATGTCAGTTGCACTTTTGCAGACTGCTCTTACGGGGGCTAAACATATTAATTAATAGTAGTAACTGACATCTACTGAATAGTTACATGTGCCAAGTATTGTGTTAAGTGCTTCAGGCAGCTTCTTCAAGATCAAGGGGACCCTTAACCCTGGACTGACTGTACAGCAGTTACTGTTATTAATTATTTCTAGCTGCAAAATGAGGAAGCTTAGGCATAGAGACATGAAATAATTTACCTAAGGCTTCACAGCTTATAGTCAGGATTTGAATTCAGGTCGGTCCAACCCTGGCCCTCATGCTCTGGCTTGGAGGACACCATCACCTCGTGTTTGGCTCTCTTTCTGCTGCTGCTGCTGCTGTGAGGCCACAGGACCTCGTAAAACCTCAATGAGATCACATCTGTGAGAGCCTTTTGAAAACTGCCACACACTGTGCAGATGTAAGTTTGAAGCTGAACTCTTTTTATAACTCCAAATAGTCCAGGGGAAATAACAAACAGCCACATTGGCGGGTCCAGGAGGCGGGTATGACAAGTTGTGTGCTGTGTGGGTCTCACCTTGGTAAGATTAAGGGATGAGAAGTCCTGTTCATCCCAGAAGCTGGAGCTGGGGATGTAATCCCCTCTGAATTTACAATGGAGAGCTTGTCTTCTGGCCTCTATCTACTCCCAGAGTGAATTCGTGAGCACAACATCTCATATTTTCTAGGGTAAGCATAATATGTGGCCTGAAAACCAACCCCTGGAGACCCATCCCTTTGACTTCCTACACCTGATTTATTGGATCAAATGTCTAGCATTTCAGGCTGATTTTAAAAATGGAAAGCAGTCAGGAGGCAGAGAGTGCCTCTGGGATCTGAAACTGGTTTTTTGTCCTCTTTTCAAGTTAGAACAAACTTAGGAGATTTATATTTAAATCGCTTGGGTGGAAACCTCGTGAAGGACGAGCTGAGGTTTGGAAGTGGAAGGTGAGCAGCAAATGCACTTTCTGGGTTATCGCGGGGAGAGTGTGTACTCCACTCAGCTCAGGAGAGCTTGTAACCAGGCCTTCAGGGGCTGGGTTTAAGTCAACATGTTTCATGCACTAGTGGTTTTCCAAAGCGGGGTCCGGAATCCATGAGCTAGCCCAGAACATAGCTCTGATTATTTATGGAGTTGGGCCATCTGTGACTTTTACAGGCCCTGGACTGTAATAGGGTGCTTAATTGTGAGAGGCTTAAGATCAGAGGTAGGAGAGGAGAGACAGGAACAGAAGAGAGGGAGAGGTAAATGAATGAGGGAGAGAAGGACGGAAGAAGCTTAGGATTTAGAAGAATAAGGAATATGTTGCCCTCAACACCAGAGTGGAAAAGAACCCAAAACCAAAAAGCTGTCAAGAAAATCTAGTATTAAATTGCAAACAATATATTTGTTCTTTCACTTAAGATCCTTTTTCTTTTCTTTTCTTTTCTTTTTTTTTTTTTTGAGACAGAGTTTCACTCTTGTTGCCCAGGCTGGAGTGCAAGGCACAATCTTGGCTCACTGCAACCTCCGCCTCCCGGGTTCAAGTGATTCTCCTGCCTCAGCCTCCTGAGTAGCTGGATTACAGGCATGTGCTACCACGCCTGGCTAATTTTGTATTTTTAGTAGAGATGGGGTTTCCCCTTGTTGGTCAGGCTGGTCTCAAACTCCCGACCTCAGGTGATCTGCCTGTCTCGGCCTCCCAAAGTGCTGGGATTACAGGCACGAGCCACCGCGCCCAGCTGATCCTTGTTCTTTTAACTTACAACTTCAAGGTATGAAAATAGGCTTGCAACAAATCATGGAAATACAAGGCTGACAGCGCCTCTTAGGAAGAATCACTAGACCTTAATCAGAAGAGGATTAGAAATTTCTCCATAATCACTGATTATTGGCACATAGAGTAATTTATGAGTAATTCCTTATTTCTCCTAGGAGTCACTGTCACTAAATAGATCATGCCCATGAACATTAAAAAAAAATTAAGTCCTGGCTGGGTGCAGTGGCTCACACCTATAATCCCAGCACTTTGGGAGGCAGAAGCTGGCAGATCAATTGAGCTCAGGAGTTTGAGACCAGCCTGGGCAACATGTCAGAACTCTGTCTCTACAAAAAATACAACAATTAGCCAGGCATGGTGGCACACTCCTGTAGTCCCAGCTACTCAGGAGGCTGAGATGGGAGAATGCCTTAAGTCTAGGAGGCAGATGTTGCAGTGAGCCGAGATCACACCATTGCACTCCAGCCTGGGCAACACAGTAAGACCCTGTTTCAAAAACAAAAAAAAAAAAAAAAATGAGAAAGAAAGAAAGAAGGAAAAAGAAACAATTAAGTCTCAGCCTAACTATCGTTTTTGACTGTCAGGGAGTCCAGATTGTTACTCAGTTTAGAGGTTTAATAAATTCTGAGGCTGAGTGCAGCAGCTCATGCCTGTAATCCCAGCACTTTGGGAGGCTGAGGTGGGTGGATCATAAAGTCAGGAGTTTGAGACCAACCTGGCCAACATGGTGAAACCCTGTCTCAACTAAAAATACAAAAAATTGTATTTTTTGTGGCGCATGGTGGTGCATGCCTGTAATCCCAGCTACTCTGGAGGCTGAGGCAGGAGAATCACTTGAACCCAGGAAGCAGAGCTTGTGGTGAGCGGAGATCACACCATTGCACTCCAGCCTGGGTGACAGAGCAAGACTCCGTCTCCTAAATAAATAAATTTCAAAATTCCAAAGTTTTAGAATGAATTCTAATTCTGATTTAACAATAACTTTAATGCATGCTAAATTCTTTTCTTCATTTAAAAACTAGCATGTTCATGGTACCGTATATCATATGCACCGCTTGTTTTCTCATTGTTGTTTTACCAGGGAAAGCAAGTGTGCTTTCAGCATTAGGATATATGTGATGAGCATATCATCCACTTGGTGGTAATGGGACTCTGAATCAGCTTGCATGCGTTTACCAGCCTTAGGAAGAGACAAGAACGTCCTATTCTAGCCCATGGAAAAGGCAGAACTAGAGTCCTGGACTTGCCTTCTTCAGCTCTGCTTCTGCCAGGATTTTGGCTCCTGAGGCTGCATCAAATGACAAGAGCTGGCTTTTAATATAAAAGTTCCAGTCACTGCCGCTATAGAAATGCTGCCTACATTCACTTCTACCACCCACGCTGTTGAAAATTGGCAGCAGAGGGAAACTTGAACTACTCTTCAGAATCAGGCAATAGAAGTAGAAGTTTATCTTAAATTGTGGGAGGAAAAGGCTGAGAAAGTGTCAAACTGCATAAATCCAACAGGAGGGCGAGGCTACACTCCACTCTGGCTGACTGCTAGGGATCATGAGGTCCCTGACACAGAGGCATACATTTTCATCTGCATACATAGCATACATGAATTTGAGTGGAAATAGTGATGGAATAGATTTGTGCTGATCTCTGTTTTGTAAATTCAGTGGTCTGAATTTACAAAAAGGAACTAATCTCTGCAGTGTTTAAGCAGAGTCTGAAGAGGTTGATTTTGGGAATGACATGGGGGTTCTTGTATCTGACGGGAATTTGGACTCAGTAATGCTACCTACCTTGAGATTTTATGAATTGCATGCTCCAAGCCTCCACAGACCTGCATTTTTTTTTTTTTTTTTGAGACAGAGTTTCGCTCTTGTTGCCAATGGCATGATCTCAGCTTACCACAACCTTTGCCTCTCGGGTTCAAGTAATTCTGCCTTAGCCTTCTGAGTAGCTGAGATTATAGGCTAGTTTTGTATTTTTAGTAGAAACTGGTTTGTTTCCATGTTGGTCAGTCTGGTCTTGAACTCAGGTGATCCACCCGCCTCAGCCTCCCTAAGTGATGGGATTATAGGTACGAGCCACCACGTCGGAACCATACCTGCACTTTATAGGCAAGAAGTACATGGCTGACATTCCACGTGTGTCCCTGGTCCACAGTAAGATTCTAAGTGAATATGATGAATGAATCTGAGCTAATGTGAAAACCGATGAAATGAAATCCAGGGCTTCCTGTTTTCTCCAGTGAAATATTCTTACCCTTCTGGGAACCGTGGGCCCACTCAGTGGTTTAACTCAAACAAGAGAATCTATTGGGGAGTTTCTCAAGCAGGAGAGGAGAGAAATCTCCTGAGAGATGTCACATATCTCTATAAACTCCACTCCCAAATTAGTTGCATTCTCGAGTGCAATGCTTTGTGCAACCATCGTGACTGTGAGGAATGGAATCACGTGTGTGGAGAATCAGAGGGTCTCTCTGTCTCTGTCACTGTCTCTGTCTTTGTCTCTCTCTGTCTGGACTCGCAGTGGCTTTTGTATGTCAATGTGTACAGTGCACAGAAGATGGGGGCAGCAAGTTATACCTGAGCATCTCGCCGTCCCCACGGAGTCTATTTCTCCGGTCATGAAAGAGGGCACTCATGCATGATCAGTGGCTCCTCTAAGCACCATAATAAATCTCTAATGGATCTTCAGATCCTCATTAGACTCCAGCTCCTCCTTTACGTCCCTTTCCAGGGAAATTCCTTTGGCTCAGTGCCCAAAGATGGGTAAATAGGCAGGAAGAGTGGGGCGGGCGTCAGGGACTTGCCGGTACTCTTCTTTCAGGAGGAAACTGCATCTGAAACCTAAGCCAGGAGGTGCCTGTCATGCGCTGCTGCTGCTGGGAGAGAGACTGTTATAACCCAGAGGACAAAGAAGACAGTGAGGGGAAAACCCGCCCTGAGAATGCTGTGTGAATAATGCGAGCATCGTCTAACCATGCCTCTTTTCTGAGAAAGTCATGGTGCTCATCTGAAACCCACTCAGATGGTCTAGAAGCAGATCAGATCTTAGAGACTAGAAAGTATCTAAATGGCAGTATAATTTCATGCAATGATGGGCATGTTTAATATCTGCACGGACCCGGACAGTAGCCACTAGCCACAGGTCACGATGGAGCACTTGAAATTAGTGCCACCGAGGAACTGGCTTTATAGTTTCATTGACTTTTAATAAATTTAAATGTATGTATTTATTTTTGAATTTAAATTAAAATGTGCAGAGTTGCACATGGCTAGCAGCTGCCCCATCAGGTGGCACGGTTTACAGGCATTTGTGGAGGAGACGGCCTAGACTGCTCCTTTGGAAAGACTTGCTCTCGTCTTCCTTTTTTTTTTTTTTTTTTTTTTTTTTTTGAGGCAGAGTTTTGGTCTGTTGCCCAGGCTGAAGTGCAGTGGCCTGATCGCGGCTCATTGTAACCTCCACCCACTGGGTTCAAGAGACTCCCGTGCTCCTCCCCAGTAGCTGGGATTACAGGTGGCACCATGCTTGGCTAATTTTTGTATTTTTAGTCGAGACAATGTTTCACCATGTTGGCCAGGCTGGTCTGGAACTCCTGGCCTCAAGTGATCCGCCCGCCTTGGCCTCCCAAAGTGCTGGGATTACAGGCGTGAGCCACTGCGCCTTCCTGTCTTGATGCTTGGTTGGAGAAGAATGACTCTAAGATCAGCCTTCCCCTTTCTCTAGTCACCAACTTGTTTCAGGAGCCTGTAAGAAAGCTCAGAGCAAAGTATTCAGAATATGCTCTTCACCCCCAAATGTCCTCTCTGTGGACACCTGGGTACCAAACCCAGCCTCCTCCCCAGATGCACACCTCACGGCTCTCTTGTCCGCTCATGGGATGGGTCCCTCCCTCCCTCCCTCCCTCCTTTCCTCCCTTCTTCCCTCCTTTCCTCCCTTCCTCCCTCCTTTCCTCCCTTCCTCCTTCCCCTCCTCCCTTCCTTCCTTTCTTGGAGTCTCACTCTGTCACCCAGGCTGGAGTGCAGTGGTGCAATCTTAGCTCACTGCAACCTCCGCCTCCCGGGTTCAAGCGATTCTCCTGCCTCAGCCTCCCAAGTTGCTGGGACTACAGGCGCGCGCCACCACGCCCAGCTAATCTTTGTATTTTTAGTAGAGATGGGGTTTCACCATGTTGGCCAGGATGATCTCGATCTCTTGACCTGGTGATCCACCCACCTCGGCCTCACAAAGTGCTGGGATTACAGGCATGAGGCACCATGCACGGCTGGGATTTCTTTCTGAAAATGCATCAAAACTTTACTTTCTGAATTCAGGATTCTCCAGGCTCCTGCCTTCTTTCATCATTTGCTTTTGCCCCAGTTTTATTCCTTTCTTTTACCCTTTTCTTTCATCTCTAGACTGAGCAACTCAATTGCAGTCCAACAACTTGGAGACGTGCTGGGCTTCATTTGGATTCCTGTGGTGGGTGTTAACAGCCCTATTCAGAGCACTTGGAAGGAGGACCTGAGCCACCCTGTAACTTCCCATCCATCTTCCCTGGGTTTCTTTCACCTCTCTCAGTCAGTGACACTTAGAAATCACGGGAAGAGACTGGGTACAGTGGCCCATGCTTGTTATCCAGCCTTTTGGGGGGCCGAGGTGGGAGGATCATGTGAGCCCAGGAGTTCAAGGCTGTAGCAGTGAGCTATGATAGTGTCAGCCTGGGTGACAGAGTGAGACCCTGTATCTAAAAAAAAAAAAAGAAAAGAAAAAGAAAAAAAGCAAGAAAGCAGATTATTCTGAAGCTTTATTGCTCTGTATTATAGGTGACAACACTGGATTATCTTGAAGCTTTATTGCTCTATATTAAAGGTGACAACACCGGGGCCGGGAGTGTTAAAATGACCTGCTCACCGCCACACAGATGGAAACAGAAAATTGCAACCAGCTGGCTGGCTCCCAGGTGAGAGCTTTTGTATCCTATCACCCTGCGCCCCAAGAGGTGTCAAATTCCAGAAAGATAAGATTGACATTAACCAGCAAACAACTGCAGGACAGTGGAATAATGCCCCTAAAAATGCGATTTAACTTTATTCAATTAATTAAGTTTTGAGACAGAGTCTCGCTCTGTTGCCCAGGCTGAAGTGCAGTGGCGTGATCTTGGCTCTCTGCAACCTCTGCCTCACGGGTTCAAGCGATTCTCCTGTCTCAGCCTCCTGAGTAGCTGGGATTACAGGCATGCACTACCATGCCTGGCTAATGTTTGTACTTTTAGTAGAGAGGAAGTTTCACCATGTTGGCCAGGCTGGTCTTGAACTCTGACCTCAAGTGATCCACCCGCCTCAGCCTCCCAAGGTGCTGGGATTATAGGCATGAGCCACCTAGCCCGGCCTCCTGACATCTATTTGTTATTTTGATTATATTTGTTTAATAAACTGAAGTAATTTCCAAAATAAAGAAGGCCGGGTGTGGTGGCTCACAGAGGTTTTCCCTCTGTCACCAGGCTGGAGTGCAGTGGTATAAGTTCAGTTCACTGCAACCTCCATCTCCCGGGTTCAAGTGATTCTCCTGCCTCAGCCTCCTGAGTAGCTGGAGTTACAGGCACTCCCCACCACAGCCTGGCTAGTTTTTGTATTTTTTGGTAGACACAGGGTTTCACCATGTTGCTCAGGCTGGTCTCGAGCTCCTGGACTCAAGCAATCACCCACCTCAGCCTCCCACAGTGCTGGGTTTACAGATAGGAGCCTCTGCACCCAGACAGTATGGGACATCTTTAAGGCCATTAGAGAATCTCAAGCCAAAAGAAAAGAAAAAAAAAAGAATAAATCTCAAGACCAGTTTATTATCCCCCTAATTTGAACTCTGTTGGTTTGATTTCTTTTTACTGTCTAATGTAACATATTCATGGTTCCGCAGTTAGGTTGTGGACATCTTTCTTTTTTTTTTTGGAGACGGAGTCTTTCTCTGTCCCCAGGCTGGAGTGCAACGGCGCGATCTTGGCTCACTACAGCCTCCACCTCCCGGGTTCAAGCGATTCTCATGCCTCAGCCTCCTGAGTAGCTGAGATTACAGGCACGTGCTACCATGCCCAGCTAATGTTTGTGTTTTTAGTAGAGACAGCGTTTCACCATGTTGGCCAGGTTGGTCTCGAACTCTTGGCCTCGTGATCCACCCACGGCAGCCTCCCAAAGTGCTGGGATTACAGGCGTGAGTCACCAAGCCTGGCTTGGATGCGGACATCTTTAATGGGACTGAAATTCCACCTAGCACATGAAGACCGTGTGGCAGGAAGCCTCCCACAGGGGCGTGGTGTTTATAATGAGAACTATGGGGGTGATCTGAATGCCATTGCTGGTTTCGTCAGACATTCACATCATGTCCTCAAATGAGTTAGTTAAGGACTGGTTTAGACTCTGTGTGACTGCAGTGGAGATAATCATAGATAATTCACACAACTGTTTGGTGATTGAATAATTTTTGCAACATTTGTTGCATGTGCCCTCAACAACTCTGCTACTACTCAAGAAATACCACTTTTTCTTTTCTCATAGGCTGTGTGGCAGCTCCCAAGCAATGGGCTTTTTTTGTAAAGATACTGACTAAAAGTCCACGGCCTTCCTTTCTCTCCTGTTGAGAAGACGTTATCTGGATTTGCTTGCATTTTCATCCCCTGTAAGAGCATGGAGCTGGCTGGACGGGGCGCCTCACGTCTGTAATCCCAGCACTTTGAGAGGCTAAGGCAGGTGGCTCACTTTAGCCCAGGAGTTCGAGACGAGACTGGGCAAAACAGCAGGACCCTGTCTCCACAAAAAATATAAACATTAGCCAGGTGTGGTGGTGCACACCTGTAGTCCCAGCTGCTTGGCAGTTTGATGTGGGAAATCACGTGATCCCAGGAGGCTGAGGCTGCGGTGAGCCGAGAGCTCTCTACTGTTCTCCAGCCTGGGTGAGGGAGTGAGACCCTGTCTTCAAACAACAACAACAAAGAAACAAAAACAAAAACACAAAACAGAAATAGCATGTGTCTAGTTGTACAATGCCACATAATCATTATTCCACTCCCTGACTTTTTTGTGTTTTGAGGCAGGGTCTTGCTCTGTTGCCTAGGCTGGAGTGCAGTGGTGGCGATCACGGTTCACTGCAGCCTTCACCTCCTGGACTCAAGTGATCCTCCCACCTCTCAATCTCCCTGGTAGCTGGGACTACAGGCACACGCCACCACACACAGCTAATTTTTATATTTTTTGTAGAGACGAGGTTTCGCTGTGTTGCCTAGGCTGGTCTCAAACTCCTGGGCCCAATTGGTCTGCTTGCCTCAGCCTCCCAAAGTGCTTGGATTGTAGACACGAGCCACTGCGCCCGGCTGCCCAGCTATTTATTTATTTATTTTGTGGAGAAGGAGTTTTGCTTTGTTGCGCAGGCTGGTTCTCAAACTTCTGGCCTTAATCTGTCTTCCTACTGTGGCCTCCCAAAGTGCTGGAATTGCATGTGTGAGCCACCGTGCCTAGTACACGACTTTTTTTTTTTGAGACAAAATCTTGTTCTGTTACCCAGGCTGGAGTGCAGTAGTGTGATCTTGGCTCACTGCAACCTCCGCCTCCTGGGTTTAAGCCATTCTCCAGCCTCAGCCTCCTGAGTAACTAACTACAGGCGCCTGCCACCATGCCCAGCTAATTTTTGTATTTTTTTGTAGAGATGAGATTTCACCATACTGGCCAGGCTAGTCCCGAACTCCTGACTTTGTGATCTGCCTGCCTCAGCCTCCCAAAGTGCCGGGATTATAGGCGTGAGCCACTGTACCTGGCCACCTTTTTTTAAAAATACCATTCTATGCAACACTTTTAAACAAACTGTATAAACACATCATCTAGCTTCACTTTAGATGTGAGATTTACGCTGAGGCTTTGCAGATATTTGCACTGGCTGACAACTCTGTGAGCACTCGGACTACGTGGCATCAACATCCACTGCTGCCAGTTGCTGGCCTGGTTCTGCCTCATCTTTTAGCCACAAAGAGCTGTGCCCCTCACCTCATTCAATCCACTCAGGGCCAAGTGGGTCAAAGGAAAAAATACTGTAGAGGAACTGAGCTAAGCTCTTCCTCTATATGGTGTCTTTCTGGATGTTTACGTATTTTCTTTACGGCTGAGGTTCTAAGTACAGAGATGCTTTCATAACTGAATCTTCACTATGCATAGCAATTGGTAGGTAAGAGAAAAGAATGAAGTAAGTAGGTGAAGTCCAGAAAAACGCCCAAGTTTAACCACTCTCAACACCGCCTTATTATCAGAATTCTAAATAGCGTGCCACCCTATATGTGATCTGCGGTAAGACAAGCCTCCCCTGACAAATTCATTGTGCAGGGAAGAGAGGTTCCTTGGGATTGAAGCCACCCCTAGTCTAGAGAGCAGTTGGGTGGCTGGCTCTCCCTCTGGGTGAAGGCTACATAGCTGGAGTTAGGAAGAGAAAGTGCTTTTGTTAACAAAAAGCACTTTTTGTTAAGATTTGGTATCTTAACACAGATACCAAATCCTTGACCTTAAGCTTATGAGTAAAAAGTGAAGAGGTTCCTAAGCTACTGGGAAATTAACTACCATTATTGATCACTTTCAATGTACCCAGCATTGTTCTAAGAGCTCTGCATTTACTGATTCATGTAATTCTCCCAAGAAGTAGACACTACTATTATTAGTTCAGTGCCATTACTTTCAATGGCAAAAACCGTGATTACTTTTGGACCACCTAATATGATTGCCGTCTAACAGATGAGGAAACTGACAGAGAGAAGTTGAGTAGCTTGCCCAAGGATGCCCAGCTAGCAGCAGGTACAGTCAGGTTTTCAGGCCAGGCAGGGAGCCCCAAACAGGGCTAGCGAGCTCCTAGAGTGGCTGAAAGAAACTGGTAAAATTAGTATCATTTTTCTTTTTTTTTTTTTGAGACAGAGTCTCACTCAGCTGCCCAGGCTAGAGTACAGTGGTGTGATATCGGCTCACTGCAACCACTGTCTCCCAGGTTCAAGCGATTCTCTCGTCTCAGCCTCTCAAGTAGCTGGGATTACAGGCACCCACTATCATGCCCAGCTAATTTTTGTATTTTTAGTAGAGACAGTGTTTCACCATGTTGTCCAGGCTGGTCTTGAACTCCTGACCTCAGGTGATCCGCCCTCCTTGGCCTCCTAAAGTGCTAGGATTACAGGCGTGAGCCACCACGCCTGGCCTCTTTCTCCTTTTTTATCTCCTCCCTAGAGTGGGGATAATTTCAGAAGAGTCAGGCAGTCTTGCCAACAGAAAAGAGTGGAAGAAACAGGGAACCGAGGACCAATGTGGGCTAGACTTGACATTTTCTTACATGTTTATGCATTAAAGCCATAAAATCAAAGTTAATTCCATTATTTTCATTTCTTCCAGATTTCCTTGTTCTCTTTACTATCCTTTTTGCTGACGAGTTTATTATTATTATTATTAGAAAGTGCTCTGAGGGCTAGTTCTCTTTCTCAGCATTCTTCCCTGTAACGATGGAACCCTGTCAGCATTTTCATCCTGCTTCCTCCTTATCTTTCTCATAGACATGTAAATTCCATAATAGCACTGACCTGCTTTGTCAATGCTTTTAAGGAAGAACAGAAAAGCAAGACACAACTCGATTCAGACACCCAACCTCTTGGCTTTCTACCAGCAGGATTTACTGGTCTGTGTAGAGATCATGCATCTTGCTGGAAGCACATTTTACCCCATAGTTCCAGGAGACCACCAAAATGCTGCAGCAGAATCCAGAGAAGCGTTGCTACCTATGAGGGCCAAGATGATGGAAAGTGCAAAATTATATCTATTGTTACAGTGGGGGCGTTTTGAGGGCTGTGGGGGTGTGGGTGGGAGAAGTGATCTGAAACCTTATAAGGTGAGGTTGTGTGCTGCTAAGAAGCATTTCTTCTTCCTCCTCCTCTTCCTCCTCCTCTTCTTCTTCCTCTTCTTCTCTTCCTCCTCCTCCTTCTTCTTTTTGGCAGGGTCTTGCTCTGTCACCTAGGCTGGAGTGCAGTGGCTTGATCTTCACTCACTGCAGCCTTGACCTCTCCAGCTCGAGTGATCCTCCCACCTCAGCCTCCTGAGTAGCTGAGACCACAGGTGCATGCCACCATGTCCCGCTAGTTTTGGTAATTTTTTGTAGAGACAGGATCTCTCTGTTTCCCAGGCTGGTCTTGAACTGCTGGCCTCAAGCGATGCTCTCATGCCTTCCTCCCCAAATGCTGGAATTATAAGTGTGAGCCACTGCGTGCCTGACAAAAAGCATTTTTTTCTTAATCTCAGCTCTGGAAAACATTTTGATCTATAGAGGCTAGATACGTGTGTTACAAAATTAAACAATTTGTTAAATAGTCTTCTGTAGATAATTGTAAAAATGGGTCAGGGAGTAGAGGGTGATATAAAGTAACCCAGAATATTGGTGAGAAAAGAAATCTGGAGTCACATGTGGGAAGCACAGAAGGACATTTTTAAATACACAGGAAAGTTAAGAATGGTAACTAGACAAGCACTTTGGAGGCTAAGGCGGGTGGATCACCTAAGGTCGGGAGTTCAAGACCAGCCTGACCAACATGGTGAAAGCCCGTCTCAGAAAAAAAAAAAAAGAATGGTAACAAGACTGGCTGCTCTGCCTATGGAGTAGCCATTCTTTCATTCCTTTATTTTCTTTCCTCTTCTTCTTTTTTTTTTTTTTTTTTTTTTTTAGAGATGGGGTTTCACTATGTTGGCCAGGCTGGTCTTGATTCCCTGACCTCAGGTGATCTGTCTGCCTCAGCCTCCCAAAGTGCTGGGATTACAGGCGTGAGCCACCACACCTGGCCTATTCCTTTATTTTCTTAATAAACTTGTTTCACTTTAAAAAATGATAACTAGACTGGCAAAAAGGGTATTAGCAATGAATGAACTGGATGAGCAAATCTTCAGTCAGAATGAGAGACCTACTTGCTGTTGAATCTTTTGGAGATCAGTCCTTTCATATTCAATGAATACGTATTGAGTCCCTTCTGATAAGCGCCTCTAGGGCTCTAGGTGCTGGTGATGCAGTGGTGAACAACGCCAAGGCCATCTTTTTTTTTTTTCTTGAGACAGCTGGAGTGCAGTGGCGCGATCTTGGCTCATTGCAACCTCTGCCTCCTGGGTTCAAGCAATTCTCGTGCCTCAGCCTCCCAAGTAGCTGGAATTACAGGCACCCACCGGAACAGTTGGCTAATTTTTGTATTTTTAGTAGAGACAGGGTTTCACCTTGTTGGCCAGACTGATCTTGAACTCCTGACCTCAGGTGATTCACCCACCTCGGCCTCCCGAAGTGCTGGAATTACGGGAATGAATCCTGCCAGCCAAGGCCATCCCAGACAGCCAAGGCCATCTTACTACCTACTTTATATTTTAATGCAGGAGCCATCTAATAAATCAATAAACAAAAATATAATGTGAGGTGGTCGGATGACAGGAGGAGGCTTGCCTGAGAAGGTGCCATTTGAATTGACAACAGAAGAAACTGAGCTGGGCAGATATGTGGGGCAAAGAGCATTCCAGGGAGAGGGAGGAGCAAGTGCAAAGGCCTCGAGGCAAGAACGTATCTGGGACTACTCAAGGGCTAGCAAGGAAGCAAGAGAGCGGAGAAAGATGAGACGGGAGCAGGGGGAGATTGTGGAGTTCTTGTAAACCATCTGAGGATGTTCCGCCCTAAGATGAAGACAGTGAGTGGCTTGGGGCACAGTGGGGACGTGATCTGGGTTAGATTTTGGAAGGATCACTTTTGCTCTATGTGGAGCCAGGCTGTGGTGAGGGAACGAAGCTGTGTAGCTATAAAAACTCTCTTCCAGATTTGCAAAATGTTGATGAGAATAACTGCTTTAAAATATCTTTATGGAATATGATATCCATATAAAAGAAACAAAAAATTTGGCATGATCTTCAAATAACCCAAGGCGGAGAAAAATATTAGGCAAACATAAACAACATTGCATTCAAGAGGTGAAGTTGAGACATGCTTTCAGTCCAGCCTCTGCAATAGCCAAGTCATCACAGTGCAATCAGCCCCAGCTGGGACCGCGGAAGATGATTCCATATCCTGCGGATACTCTGCTTGGCACAGTGTGGGTGGGAGCCAATGAGGGCTGGTTGGAGGGAGGCCCTGAGACTGCCTGCTGCCAACCCTTGTTCAGAGCTAGTGGAAACTTCTGATTCTGAAGTCTTCTTTGCAGCTGGAAACGGGAAAGGACTTAAGGAAGGTGCTGGAGCTGGCTTGGATAAGGCAATGTCCCTCTGGAGCTATTTCTGAGCATTATATTATTACTCAAATCAGTCTTCCCTCCCCCCCTTTTTTTAATTGGTGAGTTTTTATGCTGGAAATAATAGGTGATACTTATTCAGTAATTCACAGTGTGCCAGGTACTATGTTAAATTTATCATATTCATGATCTTACTAATTTAAGCCTTCACAACAGCCAGTGTAGGAGTGATATTATTGCCCACAGTGTTTAGAAGCGGGATCAGTTTAGAGACTTGCATAATTCCAGTTAGTAAGTAACGCCACTGAGATTCATCAGAATCCAGATCATCAGAATCCAGTCTGTGCATTTAAACAATAGCACACTGTCTCTGGTGGTTATGCCAAGCATCTGCACGAGGAATTGCTCAAATGGTGGCAAAGTCTATTCTCACTCCATTTCCCTTTAATATACATTGGCAGATGTTTTACATCGCTATGAGGTCTGCTGACTCCCAGCACAGGAAATCAATGGCCACAAGGTGTCAGACTGATGTGCGAACATGCTTATAACCAATATGCAAACCTTATTTTAAGCAGACCTGGTAACAAGAAAAAAAGATGTGTAAGACAGGCATTCGAAGGGCATACTTGGACCTCAGGCATTTTTATTGCATAAATTGGTATATAGTTGCGCACACATACAAACTTACTACTTTGTCAAGTGACTTGGCAGAGTATTCCTTTGGATAGGCTCATAGCACATAATGCAACCAGTGTACAATTTACACTAGGACATTTATGCTTATGACATAAGGCATCCAAGCACATACTGTTTATGACAAATAAGCTGCACGATGACAATCATGGACAGTCAATGGTTGTTGGTGAAAAGGCTTATCTGGGGTAAAAACCAACAAGCTGGTGTTGACCATCAAGCATCACAATCTCATCACAGACCTTTCCCACTGAAACATTTTTACAAGTTGTCAGCTTTTAAAAAGTCTTTTATTTTATTTATTTATTTTTATTTTACTTTTTACTTTTTTGAGACAGCATCTCACGCTGTTGCCCAGGCTAGAGTGCAGTGGCGCCATCTCGGCTCACTGCAGCCTCAACCTCCCAGGCTCAAGTGATTCTCTCACCTCAGCCTCCCAAATAGCTGGGACCACAAGCATGTGCCATCACGCTCCACTAATTTTTGTATTTTTCTTTTTAAAGATGGGGTCTCACTATGTTGCCCAGGCTGATCTCAAACTCCTGGGTTCAAGTGATCCTCCTACCTCTGCCCCTCAAAGTGCTGGGATTATAGGTGAGCCACTGCTCCTGGCTGAAGTCTTTTACTGTAAAAATTGTTTTATTTTATTTATTTATTTTTGACACAGAATTTTGCTCTGTCACCCAGGCTGAAGGGCAGTGGTATGATCTTGGCTCACTATAATCTCCTGATTTCAAGCACTTCTCCTATCTCAGCCTCCCGAGTAGCTGAAATTACAGGCATGCACCACTACGCCCGGCTGATATTTTTTTATTTGCAGTCGAGACGGAGTTTCACCATGTTGGCCAGGCTGGTCTTGAACTCCTGACCTCAGGTGATCCGCCCGCCTTGGCCTCCCAAAGTGCTGGGATTACAGGTGTGAACTACGACGCCCAGCCTTTTATTTCATTTTTTACCAGGAATCAAAAAGTGAGTAACTTCTAACCACAGCTGAGAGCTGTGCTTGCTACAGCATAGCAAAGAAGCTGTGTGCATTAAGTATCACGTTTATAACTCAATGTTACTTTCACCACATGGAGACGTTTCCCCTAGTCTTGTGGTTCATAAAAATAGCTAGATATTTCAGGGGTAAATATTCTGCAGATGATATTTTATTAATAAACTGACAGGGGAAGGAAAGTGATAGGCATGGAAGGATATCACTCTGCTCTTCATATTGACTACATGTTTTGATTCATCCATACTTTGGAGAGCACATGTCTAGAATTTACAGCCAATGGCCACCATGGAGAATGTTGGAATTGACAAACTCATCCCTCTACCCTGAAGGGCAGTGGACAGAAAGGTAAATTTGGTGGATAATTTAGAAACCCATTTCCAGAAGACTAATTCCTGGTGTAGACTAGTGGTTTAAATTTAGATGAATGAACCACCATATACCATGTGATACGGTTTTCATTCTAGCACAAAACGTAACTCTCACTACCCATGGCCCTGTTGATAACTGAGAATCTGATACTGGCTTCCTGATAAATATTTTTGAGACAGAGTCGTGCTCTGTTGCCGAGTGCAGTGGTACGATTTTGGCTCACTGCAATCTCCACCTCCCGCATTCAAGCGATTCTTGTGCCTCAGCCTCCTGAGTAGCTGGAATCACAGGTGTGCGGCACCACGCCTGGCTAATTTTTGTACTTTTAGTAGAGACGGGTTTTCACCATGTTGGCCAGGCTGGTCTCAAACTCCTTGGCCTCCCAAAGTGCTGGGATCACAGGTGTGAGCCACCACGCCCAGCTGCTTCCTAATATTTCTGAAAACTCTGTTTTTACATTTTCTTTCTTTATTTTTTTTTGAGACAGTTTCCCGCTTACTGCCCAGGCTGGAGTGCAGTGATGTGATCTTGGCTCACCCCAACCTCTGCCTTCTGGGTTCAAGTGAGTCTCCTGCCTCAGCCTCCTGAGTAGCTGGGACTACAGGCATGTGCCACCATGCCTGGCTAATTTTTATATTTTTAGTAGAGATGGGGTTTCACAATGTTGGCCAGACTGGTCTCAAACCCCTGACCTCAAGTGATCCGCGGGCCTCAGGCTCTCCAAGTGCTGAGCTTAGAGGTGTGAGCCACCTCGCCTGGCCTGTTTTCACATTGTCTGTTCTGGAACACGTCAATCATGTTCTCAGTATTTTTTCCTAAGTGAGAGATGAGTGGAGATGCTTTCCAGAGGGGATTTCCCTTAGCTAACTGTAAATTCTTTCTGTTTCCTTTTTTGTAGTATTTTTCCTAATTGTTAATTTTTACTGTTCATAAGCATTTCTTCAAATATTGTTAAATATTAATATTAAATATTTCTGTTATGTAAAATAGAATCAGTACATTAAAAATCTTAATATTTATTTATTAATATTAAGTCATATTTTTATTTAAATATTTATCATTAATATTAAATATGTCTATTGTTTAAATAGTTATCATAAATGATATTTCTATTATTTAAAATAGAATCAGTATATTTTTACCCCCTTTAAGTTAAATAAAGGGAGAAACAAGAGAATGAATCCTTTCTCAGATGTAGTTTATGCTTTTGGCAAACTTTTCACCTTTTCAGTTGAATTAGCGACAATGACTTGTTGCATTAGAAGACTATGGGGCCAGGGTGGTGGCTCACGCCTGTAATCCCAGCAGTTTGGGAGGCTGAGGTGGGTGGATCACAAGGTCAGGAGTTCAAGACCAGTCTGGCCAAGATGGTGAAACTCCATCTCTACTAAAAATACAAAAATTAGCCGGGCTAATTGGTGGCGCCTGCCTGTAGTCCCAGCTACTTGGGAGGCTGAGGCATGAGAATTGCTTGAACCCAGGAGGCGGAGGTTCCAGTGAGCCGAGATTGTGCCACTGCACTCCAGCCTGGGCAACAGAGCTGTTTTTTTCTGTCTCCAAAAAAAAAAAAAAAAAAAAAAGAAGTGTAACATCTTAAAAAGCTTTAGCAATTCAAATTACTTTAATGATACAAGTCGGCCACTTTTGCTTATTAATTTTAGAAAAAAACTTCATTTTAATTATTTTTCTGTGGAGAAACAATTATAATCTGTGCTATATAACCATTTATATAATTTATAACAGACATACCTAGTCTTTGGAAGAGAGCTAATTGTGCTAGTTGTTTTAAGTATGTTTATGTGTGAGGCTCTCTGGGAAGTTTATATTTTGGCGACAAAAAAATTTTTTTTGTCTGAAAACTGGCAGAATGGATTTTTTTTTTTTAATTAAAGAAAAATTTGTTTAAAAAGAAAGTATTTGGCTGGGTTCGGTGGCTCACGCCTGTAATCCCAGTACTTTCGGAGGCTGAGGTCAGGAGGGATCACAAGGTCAGGAGTTCGAGACCAGTACGACCAACATGTTAAAACCCTGTCTCTACTAAAAATACAAAGATTAGCCTGGCATGGTGGTGATCACCTGTAATCCCAGCTGCTCGGGGAGCTGAGGCAGGAGGATCACTAGAACCCGGGAGGTGGAGGTTGCAGTGAGCCGAGATCGCGCCACTGTACTCCAGCCTGGGCGACAGGGCAAGACCCTTTCTCAAAAAACAAACAAACAAAAAAGAAAGCATTTTTTCCCAACTTAGGTCTGCCAGTGGAGGTAATTATGACCTTGTGTTCCTTGCATTCTTTTGCACCCTTTGGTCAAGGTGGCTTGTTGCTGAGAGATCATTTTGTGCACTGCACATTGGATTTCAGTCCTAGATGCTTAAGCTCTACTTATTAAGCAGGGTGAGTTTATGCAGAATAGCAACACAGAAGTGGAAATACCCACATAGTTTTCACACATCAGACTCAATACACCATGAAGACATCCCCAATAGTTTCTAATCATTTACGTGTTCTTTCCTTAACAGTGTTTGCATTATAATCACTTTATTCATAAATCAAAAAGTCCATATAAAAGATTATACAGAGGAAAAATTGTTTTGAGACTTGTTTACCAGTGCTTTTACTTAAGCTAGTTCCCAAAGCCTATAAATAAAAAGGTTTATTTTCAGGTGAACTGTTTAACTCATCAGGGTATACAAGGCATCTTATGTAGAAGTTAGACCCCTTCTGAAAGAAATTTCCAGAAATGTATTTTTATTTAGGTATAAAAGCTTAAGTTATAAGACACTCTAGCAAAGTGTGTGTGTGTGTTTGTATGTGTAACCATAGAAAACATCATTTTAGTGAATATTCAAATATACAGTGGTACTGTCTGCTTCTCCAGAAGTTTCCGTGACAATAGGGATACAGGCTAAAGGTACCATGTGTTATATTGAATCAGGTTCCAGGGAGAGGGCTGTATATCATTAAGGAGAAAACAGGCCTTTGCTTTCAGAAAGGTAACCTGGAAATCTAAAATACAATAATCCCACCACATATTGTCATACCTTCATAAGGATGAATTACTAACATACTATTTTAATTTTATCCCTAAACTCACCTACAGAGTCTAAACATACAATCTCCCTTTCTTTTCCCTCCCTCTCTCCATTCTCTCTCTCTCTCTCTCTCTCTCTCTCTCTCTCTCTCTCTCTCTCTCTCTCTCTCTCTCTCTCTTTTGGAGACAGAGTCTCGCCATGTCACCAGGCTGGAGTGCAATGATTTGATCTTAGCTAACTGCAACCTCTGCCTCCCGGGTTCAAGCGTTTCTCCTGCCTCAGCCTTCCAAGTAGCTGGGATTACAGGCACATGCCACCACACCAGGCTGATTTTCGTATTTTTAATAGAGATGGGTTTTCACCATGTTGGCCAAGCTGGTCTCAAACTCCTGACCTCAGGTGATCCACCCACCTCAGCCTCCCAAAGTGCTGGGATTACAGGTATGAGCTGCCACACCTAGCTCCTTTTTTTTTTTTTAAGACAAAGTCAAACTCGTTTGCCCAGGCTGGAGTGCCGTAATGCAAACTTGGCTCTCAGGGGCGCAAGCCATTCTCCCACCTCAGCCTCCCAAGTGGCTGGGATTACAGGTAGCACCATCATACCCAGCAAATTTTTGTATTTTTTTGTAGAGATGGAGTTTTGTCATGTTGCCCAGGCTGGTCTTGAACTTCTGGGCTCAATTGATCTGCCCACCTTGGACCCCCAAAGTGCTGGATTACAGGCATGAGCCACTGTGCCTGACCTACAATCTCCATTTCTTACAGTAAATCTATTCAATCTATGTATTAAGGGAAGGAAGATAAGTAATCATAGTTCTTGCCCAAAAGGAGCGAGAACAAGAGTAAGAACAAAATGCAATGGACTCAGTACATATGGGTAGAGGCCATTAGCTCTGTAACAATTTTAAGATGAGGCAAGAGATTCATTCGATTCTGCAGATTTGAGCCTTTTTATGTTTCAGTATAAGATGTTTATTTTGGCTGGGCGCGGTGGCTCACGCCTATAATCCCGGCACTTTGGGAGGCCAAGGCAGGTGGATCACAAGGTCAAGAGATGGAGACCATCCTGGCCAACCTGGTGAAACCTCATCTCTACTAAAAATGCAAAAATTAGCTGGGGTGGCAGCATGAACTGGTAGTCCCAGCTACTCAGGAGGCTGAGGCAGGAGATCACTCGAACCCAGGAGGTGGAGTTTGCAGTGAGCCGAGATCGCACCACTGCACTCCAGCCTGGGTGACAGATCGAGACACCATTTCAGAAAAAAAAAAAAAAAAAAAATGTTTATTTTATGTAAGTCAATGTGTGATAAATCCACGCAAGGAAGACGAAGCTCAGTGGTTGGCTCTGGGGAGCAAAGGGTGAGAGTAAAGCTTCCGTGCAGGCTGGAAGGGAGAGGACAGTAGGTTTCTCTTCTTAGGAATCCTGGGAAGTTTCTCAAGCTTCCTGGCTGCCCCGAGGAAGTAGTTTGACCTTTGCCTGGCTGCTCAGTATTGGAATGAGATCCTTTCCTACTGACTCCTCTCTTGCAAAAGGCTCGGAATATTTTGTTTCCAGTTTTGTTTCTATATTCTTTCCACTGAAAAAGTATTATCTGGCAGAGTGTGGTGACTCACACCGGTAATCCCAGCAATGTTGGAGGCTGAGGCGGGAGGATTGCTTGAGCCCAGGAGTTTGGGAGCAGCCTGGGCAACATGGCGAGACCCTGTCTCTACGGAAAGTTAAAAAATAAGCCGGGCTTGGTGGCCTGCTCCTGTGGTTCTAGCATCTTGAAATGCTGAGGTGGAAGAATCGCTTGAGCCCAGGATTTCAAGGCTGAAGTGATCTGTGATTGCTGCCACTGCCCTCCAGCCTAGGGGACAGAGAAAGACCTTATCTCAAAAAAAAAAAAAAAAAAAAGCAATTAAGAATTCAGAAAACATTTTAACATTAACATTGTACATTTAGTTTAAACATTACATTTAGGCTGGGCACAGTGGTTCACGCCTGTAATCCTAACATTTTGGGAGGCTGAGGCCGGTGGACTGCTTGAGGCTAGGAGTTCAAAATCAGCCTGGCTAACATGGTGAAACCCCAACTCTACTAAAAATACAAAAAAAATTAGACGAGCGTAGTGGCAGGTACCTATAATCCCAGCCACTCGGGAGGCTGAGGCAGGAGAATCTCTTGAACCAGGGAGTTGCAGTTTGCTTTGAGCCAAGATCGCGCTACTGCACTCCAGCCTGGACGACAAGAGCAAAACTCCGTCTCAAAAAAACAAACAAAACCCATACATTTAATATTTAACATTAACATCATATATTATCAGTCTAGCTAACATTACAATGAACAAATCTTGCCACATCGGTACCAACACACTTAACTTGCATAGACGTAGAATACAATTTGTATGAAGCAACTTACGGAATTCAGCCTCCTGCGGCCACCAGACATCTCAAGGCTCTGTGAGGACAAGGGCTTGTTTTGGGTTCAAGGCAAGGTAAACCACAAGACATTGAGCAGGGACCAGTCACCACTTGGTGGAGATGATACATATCTTTTTCTAGAAGTTTGTTTTCTTCAATTATATGATTTAAAGAAAAGGCAGCTCCAGTTCATATGGTGTTGGAGAATCTTGGAAAAACAAATTCACATTCTTTTCTCTCCACTTGATCAATTACTGTGCAATTCTAAATTCCCGGGAGGTGTTGGGTTTGACTTCCTTGGACTCAGTCTGAAATGAGGTGGTTTCTTTATTTGATAAGTTCCTCGGCTAAAGTTGCAGCAGCTGTTCTCAAGGAAATGCTATCTCTTTATCGTAAGAAAAGCTTTTTGTACCAAATTTTCAGTGTTCTGGTTGTTCCAAAATACTAGGAATGGAAATGTTGGCTGTCAGAAAGCCTCTTCCTCTATTGGTGGAAAAAAAAAAATAAATAAATAACAGTCTATTCACATCATGTGAGGGATCGTAGAGATTTCCCATTCCAAGTCCCTTCCTTTTTCAGATGAGGAAACTGAGGCCCAGGAGGGTTAACTGAAACAATACCGATAATACCGAGGGCTTGCCCTGCACTTGGGGTGGGAATGAGATCCCTGGGTTTTTAGTGAATGGAATGCAATTCTTCAAACATCCTGCTTATAAATTGCACGTTAACCCCCTGAGGCTGTGAGCTTGGCTGAGCATTACTGTTCACAAGTGTATCTTTTTACTTAAGGATTAGGAACTGTGTGCTGACTTAGCCCAGGTGAGCTTTGATTTTGCCCCAGGTCAACATCGGAAACCTGTCTATTATAGGGAAGGAACAGGAAAATCCAGTATGAGAATTCACACACAGATTTAGTCTCCTGATAAGACACCAGGTTCCTGGTGCTGTTGCTTTCGCTTCCCTGTGAATGATTTGATCGTGTTACCTCTCCTTTGTGATTTAGGTTCTTCTGAAATGATGTAAGTAATGGTCTAAGCCAGTCTGCCTTAGTCAATAAATATTTGCCTCTGGTCTGCATTATTTTCTTTTTGCTGTTTAACATGTAACTCTTTGTTGGTTATTATTTTTTTTTTCTGAGTGAATTTCACACCACCCCTAAGTGAAAGCTACATGAAGGCATCAGGCTTATATTTGCCTCTGGTATGTATTATCCTCTTTTCACTGTTTAACATGTAACTCTGGTTTTTTTTTTTCTGAGTGAATTTTATACCGCCCCTAAATGAAGCTACTTGAAGGCATCCAGGCCTAGCTTAGTGATTTTCGCATCATTAATTCCAAGTAACATTTCTGAAGCTACTTGAAAACTAAAATTGTATAAGGTGAGCTACTGAAAAATTACAAGGCATTAATGTATTGTCTTTGTAATGATAAATTTCTACGTCTCAGAATTGCACAGTGGAATTCCTACAGTCACACAAGTTCCTCTTTCCCAGGAATTTCTGTGTACAGGTCACACCTCTATAAAATAAAGCTGTCAAAAGACAAAATTACGACCATTTTAGTGTAAAGATCGAACTGCCTTTGTGTGATATTAGAGTGGGCAGCACTTCCTTCTGTACGATAGAGTGAGGGTTCTGGTGGGCAGAGCAGAGGAGTTTGCTTTATAGGCAGAAAAAGGCTGAAGAGAGCAGAAAGAGAGGACAAATTGTGGACTGATCGTTTCAAATTTACTTTCCCTACAGATGGCTAAAACAGAAGGGAACTTCCTTGTCACTCAGGCTCTGGTACACTAGGCTCCTTTTGACTGGTTGTTGTATATCCAGTCAAATATACTGGGAAAACTGGTCTGTTTCAGAGCTCTTTCAGATCTCGTGGCAATTAGCCTGAGTGACTCCATACTGGTCAGTCAGGCTAATTGCTGGTGCCCAGTGTCGGAGCTCAGTCCAAACAACAGCCTCTTATAACTGTGTTTAGCAGAGGTTGCCATTCCTTTCCTGGTCCCTTTTGTCTTAGAATCAATTGTTTGAATTACCAGGTATTGTCATCTCCAAGGGAGGATCTATCTTGGAAATTTCTAGCTAGTCTCCTTTTCTTTTTCCTTTTTTTTTTTGAGATGGAGTCTCACTCTGTCGCCAAGCTGGAGTGCAGTGGCACAATCTCGGCTCACTGCAACCTACGCCTCCTGGGTTCAAGCTATTCTCCTGCCTCAGCCTCCTGAGTGGCTGGGACTACAGGTGCCTGCCACCACGCCTGGCTAATTTTTTGTATTTTTAGTAGAGACGGGGTTTCACCATGTTGACCAAGATGGTCTCAATCTCCTGACTTCATGATCCGCCCAACTCGGCTTCCCAAAGTGCTGCGATTACAGGTGTGAGCCACCGTGCCTGGCCCCAGTCCCCTTTCCTTAATAGTGGACACGTGTGTTCCCAAAAGGAATGACGATGAATGGACCAGTGTTTCATGGACCATGTCCTGCAAAACTCCTGTGTATTTACTTACAGATGACGGGCAGGAGCAAGAGGGAAACACTGCCTTTGCCTTGATTCAGTCCCTAGGATGACATAGCGTGGCCACTGGTCTTATGCCCAGAGAATGTTTTCCCTCTGTGGCTATGTCTTTAAGACAGAAAAGGAAAAGGCTGAAAACCACTAGATAATTCCAGGAGGAGGCTACTTTTCTTTGTTGTGCTTCTGTTGTTGACACTTCTGTTCTCAGGGTTAATTACATATTTGGGTAATTGATTTAATTAGTTAATTGGTTTGCTGGGCCTGCCTCTCTGGTAAGAATTCAAATGTAAATTTACACAGGGATATGCCCTTTCATTGCTAGTGGCCTATAACCAAGACACACACTGCTTAATTATAAGTGCTTGTTTTGGGAAATTTGCTACTTGTTCTCTGAAGCAGATTTTCTCTTACTTTACAACACTAGCGGAGCAAATGCCAATTTACTGCCAATTCAGAAGTCTGCTCTAATGCAGCAAAGAAGGAGATGGGAATGGCCAGGTCTGGAAGCATGAGGTGTGGTTGTAGAAAACAGAGTTGCGGTTGATGGTGTCGTCTCTGACGTCTGCTCTGATCCTCCCAGTGCCTGCTGGGTTCTGGGGCCAGAACTGGACACAATGACTTGAAATGTGAAGACAGCCTCCTTCTGGGCTGTGTCATGTGTCCTTTCCACCTCAGCAGAGAAAACAAGAAAATGTAACTGGATTCATGGTGTCAATTCAGAATGTCAACACTTTCTGAATAATCAATAAAAAATGAATTCTGGCCAGGTATGCTGGCTTAATCCTAGCACTTTGGGAGGCTGAGGCGGGCAGATTGCCTGAGCTCAGGGGTTCAAGACCAGCCTGGGTAACATGGCAAAACTCCGTCTCTACTAAAAATAAAATAAAATTAGCCAAGCATGGTGGCACATGCCTGTAATCCCAGCTACTTGGGAGGCTGAGGCAGGAGAATCACTTGAACCTGAGACAACAGAGGTTGCAGTGAGCCAAGATCGCACCATTGCATTCCAACCTGGGTGAGGTGACAGAGCGAGACTTCATCCCAAAAAAAAAATTCTTTCTAGGTTGCTGGTGGAATAAAGAAAAGCTTAAAAAGTGTTTCACTTAGATGGGTTTTACAGTTCTAGATTAACTCTCTAATCATCTCTAGTCCTTTCTATTTGCAATCTGCCTGATTGAAAATAGAAAAATCAGGCTGGGCATGATGGCTCACACCTGTAATCCCAGCACTTTGGGAGACAGAGGCGGGTGGATCACTTGAGCTCAGGCATTCGAGACCAGCATGGCCAACATGGCGAAACCCTGTCTCTACTAAAAATACAAAAAAATTAGCCGGGCATGATGGCTCTCACCTGCAATCCCAGCTACTTGGGAGGCTGAGGCAAGAGAATGGCTTGAACCTGGGAAGCAGAGGTTGCAGTGAGCTGAGGTCTGACTATTGCACTCCAGCCTGGGCGACAGAGCAGACTCCGTCTCAAAAAAAAAAAAAGAAAAATTATATTTTTCACAGATGACTTTATTGATGTCAAGCAAATTATTAGCTTCTCTCTCTTTTTTTAACGCTAGTCAAGTGCAGTAGTGAGAAGGAAAAGAGTAGAACAAGGAGTTCAATCTGTAACTGACAGAATAATCAGTTGAGATAGCTCACTACCTTCAGACCAGCCTATCAGCCTATCTTGTTTGGTATTTTGAAGATCCAAGTTTAGAAAAGAAATGTTCCAGGGTCCTCTGTCCTTGATAAGTTGTATTTACAATGGAGTGAGTTGAGAGTTGGTCTTGCCATGTGCGTTTGCTCTCGTGGTTCTGAGGAATCTGGAAATAATGTGGCTGATGACTTTAAAGCTGGTGGTAGATCCTTTTAACTGGAGAACAGAGCCTGTCCATTGTTGGAATTACTTTGTTTTGTTTTGTCTTTAATTGTGGGTTTCTCATTTCCACTGCAGGGCTAACAAATTTGTAACCTCCTTGGCAGTCTTTGTCTGAGATTCTTCTTTCTTCTCCTCTGTAATTAGAGAGCTTTCTGTAATCTTTCATCAGACTTTCCTTTGAACTAGCTTAATTACGTCTCATTCCAGCTTTATTGATTGGTGTTGCTAATTGATCATTTTTCTTCCATAATAGTGCTTTATGCACTTTAAAAACAATTATAGTAGCTCTTTTCATGTCCATCTTCTCCATTGCCAAAATATTCTTTAAGAAAGATAGAATCAGTTTTTAAATTGCAGCAGTCATATCTCAGTGGTAGCATTTGACCTTTGTTTTTCCTTCTGAATCAGTCTTTATGCTGCTCCCTGTAAATCATACTTCAAGTGACACTTTCTTTGGATTTGAGGTTGCAAACCCAAACATGAGACCAGCATCCTATAACCAGTGCGGAAGTCCATAGCAAAGGTTCTCAGGCTCTGTACTGTGTGTGGAACTCTTGTTCATGCATCCCAGTGTCAGAGGCCATTTCCTCTTTTTTTAGGGAGCTTGAGGAGAAAGGCGGTGGCAACACTGTCTCATTGATGACTCATGTTCCTGTGTCTGTGAGCATTAGGGAGAATGACAGAGCTCTCTGGAACAGCGTCCTCAGGGCCCGCAGCACTGCTCGGTGGGCTCTGATTCCTTCTGCTTTATATGGTCAGGCGGTCATAGAGTGTCACAGCCTTCGTGAGGAAACGGGAAACGAGATGGGGGCCCAAAGAGACCAGACTTGGGGGGAAGGAAAGAAAAGAAAAGAAAAAAAGGAAACAATTAGAGAGGGGAAAGAGGGTGATTAAAGGCAGAGAAAGAAAAGAGATCCACAGAAACAACGAGAAAAATGTGACGCGTATGGAATGGCATTTAAAAAGTCATGGTTAAGCCAGGCGTGGTGGCTCACGCCTGTAATCCCTGGTGTTTGGGTGGGTGTGGCGGGGGAGGCGGCGGGGGGGGTGGATCACGAGGTCAGAAGTTCGAGACCAGCCTAGCCAATATAGTGAAACCCCGTCTCTAATAAACATACCAAAATTAGCAGACATGGTGGTGCACACCTGTAATCCCAGCTACTTGGAAGGCCGAGGCAAGAGAATTGCTTGAATTCCGAAAGTGGAGGTTGTGGTGAGCCGAGATCATGTCACTGCATTCCAGCCTGGGTGACAGAGTGAGACTCTGTCTCAAAGTCACTCTATGGTTATTCCTGCCTTTGCATTGATGGAAAGGAAATGGTTTAGTGTCCAACTCTAAAACACTCTAGCTGTGAACTTATGGGTCCAAACTTGTCCTGTGTGAAAGACGTGTTGATCCTCTGGTGTCTGTTGCTTGCATCTTGGCAAAGGTTATCTCCTAGGTGCTGTGTAGTGGGATCAGCTATGTGGAAGAGGAGGTGGAGGGAAGAGAGGAAGGTAGAGGGGCCCCAGGCGGGAAGACGGGATCTGCTGGGAGGCCTCCCCTCCAGAGCAGCCGGCAGCCTGGGAAAGCACAGCCTAGTGTCAGGTGTGTTCCAGATGTTGAGGAATAGGGTTGGCTGGACCAGGATGCAGGATAAATGAGACCCCTAGGGTCACTGAGAGATTCGATTATATGGCTCAAGCTCCTGTCGGCTGCATTTTAGTTAACTAAACAACCAGGGGAGCACGGACTTCATGCCAGTTAGCAAATATTCCCATGCTGGTGTTTCACCTGTAAAATTATTAAAATCAGGTGTAACTCCTGTGGCTCACTGGAACCCAGTCACCTCTTCTGATGAGAGGATGTTTGTTTTCTTGCCCTTATCTAACTCACAAACTCAGTTAGTGTCAACCATCAACTAACATTAATATTGACCTTGGAGGCCAGTGAAGTCAGAGATGAAGACCGAAACTGGGATCACACATGCTCTTGGTTTCGCCATCTGCAGAAATATCAGGAGAAATAATAGGGATATTCATCCCCACGGACAGCCAGGCCCCTTCTAGCACCTTCTGTTTGCCTCACCTTATGCCGCCAGTACTGTGCTTGGTCCTGCAGCTCTGCCTGCGGTGGCCACTAGCAACAGAGATGATCACAGCAGCCCTCGGAGTGCTCACTGTGCGTCAGACACCGCGTTAAGTGCTGAATGCATGTCAGGTCATGGAATACTCCAAACCGTAAGGTACCTTATTTATATTTTACAAGTGAGCAAACTGAGTCTCACACCACAGTCAGATATGAACAATTCCTTTCCTGCTGCGGGGAGGGCAAAGACAGAATCTGTCCTGTTAGCCATCGTTTCTCCAACCTCGGGTCTCTTTTGTGCTACGTAATAGAGTGTGTGCCTGGGCCATTTTAACCTTTCTGTCATCAGTCAGAAGTGGTTTAGAGTAGAGGCAGAGAGATCCGAGAAGAAACCCTTTAGTAATAGGGGTGAGGAAGGATGGATCCCTGGACTAAGGTGATAGCAATGAGAATAGGGAGAAGGTGGATTTGAAAGTGAGTAAACACTCTGGGAGGCCAGGCCAGGTGGATCACCTGAGGTCAGGAGTTGGAGACCAGCCTGGCCAACATGATGAAACCCCATCTCTACTAAAAATACAAAAGTTTGGCCAGGTGCAGTAACTCACGCCTGTAATCTCAGCTCTTTGGCAGGCCGAGTCAGGTGGATTGCTTGAGGTCAGGAGTTCAAGACCAGCCTGGCCAAGATGGTGAAACCCCATGTCTACTAAAAATACAAAAATTAGCTGGGCATGGTGGTCCATGCCTGTAATCCCAGTTACTCAGGAGGCTGAGGCAGGAGAATTGCTTGAACCTGGGAGGCAGAGATTCCACTGAGCCATGATCGTGCCACTGCACTCCAGCCCAGATGACAGAATATGACTCCATCTCCCAAAAAATAAATAAATAAAAATAAATTAGCTAGTTGTGGTGGTGGGTGTCCCAGCTACTCAAGAGGCTGAGGCAGGAGAATCGCTTGAACCTGGGAGGCAGAGGTTGCAGTAAGTCGAGATCACACCATTGTACTCCAGCCTGGTCAACAAGAGTGAAACTCCGTCTCAAAAAAAAAGTGAGTAAAGAAGCTGGGCTCATAGATGTAGTGACTGACCGGAGGTCAGGGATTCAGGCCTGGACCCCTGGGCTGGGAGTGAGAGGGGTCTGACCTGTTTCTTCCCTCAGCACACGCCACCACCCTTTCCTGCAGCCCTCTGTGTTTTGTGTATATATCTGGAAGTGTGGCTTTAGCCAATGCAGCCAGAAGTCTGGTAAATGTCTGTGAAACCCAGAAGAGCCGAGGAAGCCCTGCGTCATGGATGACCTTGGTGCCTCACCCAGACTGTCTTTGCAGGGGCCCCCTGTCCTGGCTGCTGGGTCATTTGGGAAGCATACACCTGTGAGACTCTTTCTGGAAAAAGTCTCTTGACTCACAGGAGCCCCCCTGGCTGGAGACGTCTGGATAGGGACTCAGGATGGTTTTTCCCACCACACACACACTGGGGGCTGGCCAACCAACTAGCAGATACGGAGCCAGAAAGACGGGGACCCCTTACTTCAAGGCCAGGCAGCTCTGTGGTTTGATGGATCGCTCTGTCACCTCCTCCCTGTCCATGGACCAGGCTAAGACTGGGCTTTCCCAGAGATTACATCCTGCTTCCTGGCTTCATCCTCCTGGTCCCCCCTTCTCTCACTCACTCTTAAGGGCTGAATGATGTCTCCTGCTCCCAATTCATATGCTAACCCCCAGTACCTCAAAATGTGACAGTATTAGTAGATAGGGTATTTTTTTTTTTTTTTTTTTTTTTAGATGGAGTTTATCTATTGCTGCCCGGGCTGGAGTGCAAAGGCGTGAAATTGGCTTACCCCAACCTCCACCTCCCGGGTTCAAGTGATTCTCCTGTCTCAGCCCCCCGAGTAGCTGGGGTTACGGGCATGTACCACACACCCGGCTAATTTTGTATTTTTAGTAGAGATGGGTTTTCTCCATGTTGGTCAGGCTGGTCTCAAACTCCCGACCTCAGGTGATCCACCCACCTTGGCCTCCCAAAGTGCTGGGATTACAGGCATGAGCCACCGTGCCCGGTCTGATAGGGCCTTTAAGGGGTTAGAAATTAAAATGAGACTGTTAGAATGGGCCCTAACTCAATCCAACTGGCGTCCCTATAAGAAGAGGAAATGTGGACACACAGGCCCCAGAGATGCTCATGTAGAGGAAAGACCATGTGAGGAAGCCATGAGAAGGTGGCCGTCTGCAAGCCAAGGAGAGAGGCCTCAGGAGAAACCAAACCTACCGACAGGCTGATCTTGAACATCTAGTCTTAGAAGTGTGAGGAAATTAACTTCTGCGGTAGAAGCCTCCTAGCCTGTGGCAACCCTTGCAAATTAGTAGACTCCCTCACATGTTTTTCCTCAAGCGCATTCCCTCAATAAGCCAAAAGCCCAGGATCCTGGTCTCACGCGCTGCTTCTGGGGAACTTGACCAAAGACTCAAAGGTACTAAGGAAACAATGTTCAGACTGTATTCCAAGTGTGCCAGGCTTTTGCTGATTATTTCATTAGCTTGTTAGTGGAGAGTTAAGACCCAGGCAATAGAGAGGCTCCCAAGGGCTTCCTAGGACACCGTGTTCTGTGGCCAGTCCAGGATTCAGAAGGTGGGGGGGTCCCCAAGTTTCATCTGGGAATAGAGCCTCTCTCTTTTCCCCAGTTGTTCAGCCTTCCACATCTTAAAGAAATCTATGTTAAAGTAAGTTTTAATGTACACATAAATTAATTTGTTTCTGGTTAAAATCAGAAAGACATTCAATCTTGATAAAAAATAATTTCAGTCTATGAGAACATGAACTTCTTTTTTTTTCCCCGATGCCAAATGCTTTTGATTTGGTTGTACCCTGCGGCTACATACATAGCAGATAAATGAAGGGCAAAGTGGTTAAAAAACACTCAGGACTGGGAACTGAGAGGCCCAGGATCAAGTTCCATTGTAGAAGTCTGTTTTCACACTGCTGTAAAGATACTACCTGAGACTGGGTAATTTTTTTTTTTAAGACAGAGTTTCACTCTTGTTGCCCATGCTGGAGTGCAATGGTGTGATCTCGGCTCACTGCAACCTCCGCGTCCTGGGTTCAAGTGATTCTCCTGCCTCAGCCTCCCAAGTGGCTGGGATTACAGGCATTCACCACCACACCCAGCTAATTTTGTATTTTTAGTAGAGACGGGTTTTCTCCATGTCCGTCAGGCTGGTCTCTAACTCCTGACTTCAGGTGATCTGCCCGCCTCGACTTCCCAAAGTGTTGGGATTACAAATGTGAGCCACTGCTCCTGGCAGAGATGGGTAATTTATAAAGAAAAGAAGTTTAGCTGACTCACAGTTCCACATGGCTGAGGAGGCCTCAGGAAACTGACCATCATGGCAACAGGCGAAGGGGAAGCAAGGTGTGTCTTACCTGGTGGCAGGAGAGAGAGAGAGAGTGAAGGGGGAAGTGCCACGCTTTTAAACCATCAGATCTCATTACAACTCACATTCACGAGAACAGCAAGGAGGATGTCCGCCCCCATGATTCAATCACTTCCCACCAGGCCCCTCCCCTGACACATGGGGATTATAATTCAACATGAGATTTGGGTGGGGACACAGAGCCAAACCATATCATCTGGTTCAACCAGTTGTCTGATTTTAGACCTTCTATTATTCCTGGCTTTAGGTTTTCTAAAACAACTCTCCCTTCCAAAAACACAAAAACACAAAACAAACAAAAAACCACACAGAGAAAAGGAATTCAAAAAGCTCTCCAAATCTTATTTCCTTCTAAGATTCAAATTTTTCCTACAATCCTGGATATTTCAGTCAAAGGTGTTCCAGCTTCTCAGGTTGCTCCGATCAGAACCGTCTCACTTCTCTGCTGTTTGCAGGTGGATCTCAACCCACGCTTTGTGCCAGTTTTCACTGGTGAACTTCTACTCCCTTTACCTCTCTGTCCCCAATTCCCCCAGTAGACTCTGCATGTCAAATAAACCTCTCCAAACAGACTGGGAGTCTGGCTCCGCAGTGTTTATTGAAAACCCATTATGTCCTGTTTACTTATTCTGCAATCGGAGCCTGCACATTGCTGATACACTAATGGGAAAGTTTTGGCCAAAGAGGAGACAATTGTTCTGGCTCTGTCCTGTCCCGTGGTATCAAACATTCATCTGTGGAACACATCTGAAACCTTTTACTCTAGTGGCTGCAATGGTTAACCGAGAGACACACAGACAGAGAGAGAGAGAGAGAGAGAGAGAGAGAGAATGTGTGTGTTGGGGGAGGGTTTTCGGAGGGGAAGGCACTGATTTGATTAGCTTAGGACAACTTATACTGTGTGTTCAAGGAACTGTCAAAATCCCAAATAACCAGATTCAGTTTTTCTGTTTTGTTTTCTTTTTTTGAGAAGGAGTCTTACGCTGTTGCCAGGCTGGAGTGCAGTGGCGCAATCTCCTCTCACTACAACCTGCGCCCCCCAGGTTCAAGCGATTCTCCTGCTTCAGCCTTCCGAGTAGCTGGGACTATAGGCATGTGCCACCACACCCCGCTAATTTTTTTGTATTTTTAGTAGAGATGGGTTTCACCATGTTGGCCAGAATGATCTCGATCTCTTGACCTTGTGTGATCCTCCTGCCTTGGCCTCCCAAAGTGCTGGGATTACAGGCGTGAGCCGCTGCGCCCGGTCTTTGTTTTGTTTTAAGATGGAGTCTCCCTTGCTCTGTCGCCCAGGCTGGAGGGCAGTGGCATGATCTTGGCTCACTGCAACCTCTACCTCCCTTGTTAAAGCGATTCTCCTGCCTCAGCCTTCTAGGTAGCTGGGATTACAGTTGTGTGCCACCATTCCCGGCTAATTTTTGTATTTTTAGTAGAGATGGGGTTTCCCCATCTTGGCCAGGCTGGTCTTGAACTCCTGACCTTGTGATCCGCCCACCTCGGCCTCCCAAAGTGCTGGATTGTGAGCCACCGCGCCTGGCCCCAGATTCTGTTTTTATAAGCTTCCTGGGATAAAGAGGCAAATACTAACATCTCATCTGGCTTTCATTCTGCCACTGAATGGACCTCACAACCCTGACTCCACAGTCCATAGGAAGGTAATTTGCCATCCACCTCCTGGAACCATAGCTGTTTCTCTAGCAATGAAAATGGATTTACAGATAGGATTACACATAGGTGAAGTTCTAGAATAGGTAAAACCAATCGATGGTGACAGAAATTTCAACAGTGGTTTCCTTCTTGGTAGGACTCATTGGAAAGGTGCATGAGGGAACTTTCTGGGGTGTTGAAAAGTTGTTTAATTTGGGTGGTGGTTTACATATGTGTATACAATTGTCAAACCCCACTGAATCATAAAGATCTGTACATTTCATGATATTTAAATTGTACTTCAATTAAATAATTAGTGGACAGTGCTTGAGATGAGCACGATAAAGCTCATTTCTCTCCAAACACACCTGTTCTCTGTTATATCTTAATTTACCCCTGACCCAATGCCCAGTGGGCTCCCTCCACAACAGCACCAACACAGAGGGAAGGCAAATTCTCAGATTGGTTTAGATTACAACAGTGGGCAGAATAAATGTTATTTCTCCAAAAAAGTGGTGGACTTATACCTTGCCTCAAGTTACGGACCTCAATCTCTCAGGAATCCAAAGCCCAAATGAATCAAGTCAGTTTTCCTAAGGCCACACAGTCAACCAGTAGTAGAGCTGGGTCTAACACTCAGACCAGCTCCCTTCCCTCTTCCCTAATTTAGTTCAGTTTCTCTTCTTTCTCTTTCTTTCTTTCTTTTCTTTCTTTCTGTCTTCCTTCCTTTCTTTCTTTCTTTTCCTTTCTTTTTCTTTCTTTCTCTTTCTTTCCTTCCTTCCCTTTCCCTTTCCTTCCTTCCTTCTCCCCTTCCCTCCCTCCTTCCTTCTTTCCCTCTCTCCCTCCCTCCTTCCTTTTTCTTCCTTTCCTTCCTTCCTCCTTCCTTCCTTCTTTCCTTCCTTCCTTCTTTCTTTCCTTCCTTCTTTCTTTCTTTCCTTCCTTCCTTCTTTCCCTCCCTCCTTCCTTCCTTCCTTTCTTTCTCATTCTTGATTTTCTTCCCTCCCTCCCTCCCTCCCTCCTCCCTTCCTTACTTCCTTCTCTCTCTTTCTCTCTGTCTCTCTCTTTATTATTATTAGATGGAGTCACGCTCTGTTGGCCAGGCTGGAGTGCATTGGTATGATCTTGGCTCACTGCAACCTCTGCCTCCCAGGTTCAAGTGCTTTACCTGCCCCAATCTCCAGAGTAGCTGGGATTACGGGTGTGCACCATCCTGCCTGGCTATTTTTGTATATTTAGTAGAGACGGGGTCTCACCATGTTGGCCAGGCTGGCCCTGAACTCGTGATCTCAAGCGATTCACCCACCTTGGCCTCCCAAAGTGCTGGGATTACAGGCATCAGTGACTGCGCCTGGCCAAGTCCAGTTTTCTTTCCATCGTAGTGTGTGGAGTAGAAAAGAGACTTCCTTCAAACCAACCTTGGTTCTCAGCCTTGATCTATCAGGTATCACCTGTATGAACTCAAAATAATGTACTTACTGCCCCTGTGCCTCAGTTTCCACATCTATAAAACAGAGATCCCATGTTACCTAAGATTGAGAATAAATGAAATAAAGTCTGTCAGTACTGGGGTTTACTGACTGGCAGCCCGTTTTCCTTCCGGCCCGGTTCATTGCTCATTCTCCTGTCCAGCCTCTTCCTTTGAATGCTTTTCGTGACTAATTCTCCATATTTCCTCCCTATACTCAGCCCTTCAGCATGTTTATTTGCAAGGTTATAATATGATGAATCAGCTCTTTAAATAAATATTTTTCTTCATGAGAATTAATAACCCTAAGTGTTTAGGGAGTTTAAAAAATTTCCCTAAGCCTCTTTTTCCCTATCCTTAGCAAACTCTTGATTCAATAAGAAAATAAATCTCATAAACAGGACACACTGCAGCATATTGCAAAGAAACAGGATACTTTAAAAAAAAAAAGAAATTATATGAAAAGGTAAAAAGACTTCAACTTCTCACAGACTTTCCATCATCTTTGGCAAATTATGTTACTTTCCTGTGCCTATTTAAGAACCTCTCAGGCCGGGCGCAGTGGCTCACGCTTGTAATCCCAGCACTTTGGGAGGCCGAGGCGGGTGGATCACGAGGTCGAGAGATGGAGACCATCCTGGTCAACAGGGTGAAACCCCGTCTCTACTAAAAATACAAAAATTAGCTGGGCATGGTGGCATGTGCCTGTAGTCCCAGCTACTTGGGAGGCTGAGGCAGGAGGATTGCTGGAACCCAGGAGGCGGAGGTTGCAGTGAGCCGAGATCACACCATTGCACTCCAGCCTGGGTAACAAGAGCGAAACTCCGTCTCAAAAAAAAAAAAAAAAGAACCTCTCAAAATAAAAATGGCTGTTTCTTTTGCAAAGTTGTGACCTCAAGTAGAAATAATTATTGCTTTCTCTGTCTGAATACATTTTAGGACAATGTTTGAGGTCTTGGCTTCAGACTCTCACCTGGTTCCCCAGATCACCTTGAGGACATTTCAATACTGAGGGTCTGAAATTGGAAGGGGGCAGATTTGTGCTTTGCTGCTTGGAGCAGCGACACATTAATTGTGTTGTCTTGTCTCATGAGAAACCCCTTCTCTTCTGCTCTGTGCCACTGTGTTTTTGCTTCTTACCTGGTCAATTCCAACCCTGGCAACAGCTCCTGAGTGGGTTGACCAGGTAACCTTTTTTTTTTTTTTTTTTTTTTTTGAGACAATCTCACTCTGTCGCCAGACTGGAGTGCAGTGGCGCAATCTCGGCTTACTGCAACCTCCGATTCCCTCGTTCAGGTGATTCTTCTGCCTCAGCCTCCTGAGTAGCTGGGGTTACAGGCACTCGCCACCACGCCCAGCCAATGTTTGTATTTCTAGTAGAGATGGGTTTTCAGCATGTTGGCCAGGATGGTCTGGACCTCCTGACTTTGTGATTCACCCGCCTCAGCCTCCCAAAGTGCTGGGATTACAAGTGTGAGCCACTGCGCCCGGCAGACCAGGTAACCATTAAGTACAAGTGGGTGGGATGCAGTGGCTCATGCCTGTAATTCCAGCACTCTGGGAGGCTGAGGCGGGAGGATCACTTGAGCCAAGGAGTTGGAGACCAGCCTGGGAAACACAGCAAGATCCTGCTCTACAAAAAATTTAAAAATTAGGCCAGGCATGGTAGCACAAACCTGTATTCCCAGCACTGTGGGAGGCAGAGGCGGGCAGATCACCTGAGGTCAGGAGTTGAAGGTCAGCCTGCCCAGCATGGAGAAACCCTGTCTGTACTAAAAATACAAAATTAGCCAGGCTTGGTGGTGCATGCCTGTAATCCCAGCTACTCGGGAGGCTGAGGCAGGAGAATTGCTTGAACTCAGGAAGCGGAGGTTACAGTGGGCTGAGATCACGCCATTGCACTCCAGCCTGGGCAACAAAAGAGAAACTCCGTCTCAAAAAAAAAAAAATTAAAAATTGGTTTCGCATGGTGGTGCATACATTTAGTCCCAGCTACTCTGGAGGCTGAGGTAGGAGGATCACTTGAGCCCAGGAGAGTTGGAGGCTGCAGTGAGCTGAGATTGTGCCACTGCACTCCAGCCTGCGTGACAAAGCGAGACCCTGTCTCCAACCAAAAAAAAAAAAAGAATAGAGTGATTGACATAGCCACTGCCTTCTCTTCTCACCATGCAAAGCCTAGACATTGCCAAGAAGTGCCTGGTCACGTGCAAATCCAGCAAGCACTATGTCTGGGAGAGAAAGCCACGCACAAGTGACCCCTTAGCATCCTGCGTGTTGGCTGCCATCTTGGATCTGACCCACGATGATGTAATTTCCTGAATAAACACGGGTCTTAGAGAATGCGCAGCCTTCCCGCTGCAGGCACGTACCTACTAGATGGCTGCTGGTTTTTATTTCGTGATAGAGCCAATGGGCTCTTAGAAGGCGAACACTGCACACAGGAAGACACAAAACAAACACACTCATCAGATCCCCGCTAGTCAGGCTGAGCTGAAAAACAAACTTTGAATTTTTTCCCTTAAACGGGACTGAACTTGACTGGGGCACTTGAACGTTTCCTTGGAAATGTCAGACACCAAAACTCCGTTCTTTGTGGGCTCATCTTTTAAACTCTGTGCCTCCAGGGAAGACCTTGTAGATTTACGGTACTCATACACTTAATACTCATACACTTAAATCACACGCTGTAGAATCTAGCTGAGGTTCTCAGTTCAGTCTGTAGCACAATTTTTTTTTTTTTTTTTAAATCACATGGGAAGAGAATTTGGCTTAGGGGCTCTGCTTTTCCAGGAAGACCCAATAATCACTGGGCTGTGCATAGCACAAACGGAGTCTTGGGTTGAAATTGGTATTGAGATGAGCTTTAGAAATTACATATCCAACATAATTGTATTTATTTGCTTTAGTTCACATAGCAAGGAAATGATATTTGGCAAGGCGTCAGTCCACAGAGCCACGTGATGGGGTACTAGGGGATCAAAGCTGGAGCTCCACTTTCTCAATTTGGTGTCCTTTGCACAGAGCACAGATTTCGTGGTTTAAGCAACGGTGCCTTTTATTTTTACTAATTTTTTGAGATTAATTATTTTATTAATTTTTTTGAGTCGCCCAGGCTGGAGTACAGTGGCACAATCTCGGCTCACTGCAACCTCCGCCTCCCTCTCCTGCCTCAGCCTCCTGAGTAGCTAGGACTACAGGCATGTGCCACTATGCCTGGCTAATTTTTGTATTTTTTAGTAGAAATGGAGTTTCATCATATTGGACAGGCTGGTCTTGAACTCCTGGCCTCGTGATCTGCCTGCCTTGGCCTCCCAAAGTGCTGGGAATATAAGCGTGAGCCACTGCACCCGGCCTTATTTGTATTTTTTAGAGATAGGGTCTCTGACTCTGTCACTCAGGCTGGACAACAGTGCTTTGATCATAGTTCACTGTAGTCTCCAACTCTTGGGCTCAAGGGATCCTCCCACCTCAGCCTCTGGAGTAGATGGGATGACTGGCACTTGCCACCATACTTGGCTAATTTTTAAATTTTTTTGTAGAGACAAGGTCTATGTTGCCCAGGCTGGTCTCAAACTCCTGGCCTCAGGTGATCTTCCCACCTGGGTCTCCCATCAGTGCTAGGATTAGAGGCGTGAGCCACCATGCCTGGCCAGCAACTGTGCCTTTTAATCTGCTTTGCTTCCCTAATGCAGATCTTGGTGGTGTTTCCTAGATGCCCATTTGACTGCCCGATAAAGTGGGGGCAGTGTTGAAAGCAAACGAGCAACTCCAACTCTTGCTTTCAGCAACTCACTGCTCAGTCCCATCCTCCATCTGACCGCTCCTTTGCCTTTCTCCATCTCAGACTCTGGAGGCCGGAAGGCAGGGTAAGGTCAGAGACAGAGAAAGCGTAGTTGCTGCAAGGGTAAATGTGGGGCAAGCACAGTTCATCCTAGTTCCCTTGTAACAAAGGTACAGGTTGAGCATATTTATTGATTTGGTTCTCAATTATATTCTCTAGATTAAAAAAAAAAAAGATCCAATGAAAATCTCTTTCAGTTGGTTCTCTAGAAAACACCTGGGGTTATGAGGAGCAAAAAATAGATACCTGGTTTCATTTGGCATGAAAACCAAATGAAACCAGAATTCAGAGAGTTCTACAAATTGGAAATGAATAATAACAATAATGAAAAGACAGCTTCTGGCTTATTCTGGTATTTTTTTTTTTTAGACGGAATCTCGCTCCGTCGCCCAGGCTGGAGTGCAGCGGTGTGATCTTGGCTCACTGCAACCCCTGCCTCCGGGTTCAAGCAATTCTCCCGCCTCAGCCTCCCAAGTATCTGGCACTACAGGTGTACACCACCACAACCTGCTAATTTTTGTATTTTTAGTAGAAACGGGGTTTCACCGTGTTAGCCAGGATAGTCTCGATCTCCTGACTTCGTGATCCGCCAGCCTTGGCCTCCTAAGGTGTTGGGATTACAGGCGTGAGGCACCGCGCCCGGCCTTGTATTTTAGCTCTATTAGCTGTCATCAATAGTGAAAGAATAGAGGAATGGGACCCAACACTGTGGAGTGGCTTAGGCAGAGTTAGGGGAACCCTGGGCAGGGTTGAGGACAAAGGAGGAGAACCCTGAAAACAAGAGTGTGTTGCAAAGTCTACGTGCCCTTTAAGAGCTTCCTCTTCCACTTTCTCAGAACTTGACTTCAAAACTTTCTTTTCCTAAGACTTGAGGTTGCACCTCAGGAGGAATATGAGTCTTTCTTCCCAAACCTTTGCTTCATAGTGAAATAGACTGAAACCTATAAATAAAGGGTAGTGTGGGTGGAGAGGGTGCACTTAGGGAAATTCATTTTCTGGCATCACAGAATTATCTTAAATAATGGGTAAGGAACCATTGGCTGTAGAGCTGCTATTGAGCAATAACAGCAATATACTGAAAGCGCAATGCTGAGCTCTATGTTAATAACAAAGCTAACGAAAAGAAAGACAGCGCTTGACCCTATTTCATTCACCAACTGGGAAATGAAATCATCAACATGCTTTCTAAGCGGTTGGCTAGTTTCCGTCATTTATATGCCAAAATTAAAAAAAGAAAACTGAGTTTTGAAGTATATGTTATAGAGATTCTTCAGTAAATTTCACTTGTTACAAAACTGTGTAGTCAGCCAGGCATGGGCTTACACCTGTAATTCCAGCACTTTGAGAGGCTGAGGCAGGAGGATCACTTGAGTCCAGGAGTTCAAGACCAGCCTGGACAACATAGTGAGATCCCTTCTCTAAAAAAAATAAAAATAAAAAAATAGCCAGAGGTGGTGGTGCATGCCTGTAGTCCCAGCTACTCAGGAGGCTGAAGTGGGAGGATGGCTTCAGCCTGGGAGGCAGAGGTTGTGGTGAACCGTGATCACGCCACTGCACTCCAGGCTGGGTGACAGAGCAAGACCTTGTCTTAAAACAGAACGGAACAAAACAAAATAAAAAACTATATAGTCAGTCAGTCAAATCTTGGTATTTGCAGGAAGGGCTTGGTTGGTTTTCAACTCATTTTCCCTTGTAAGATACCTTCGTATTCTGAATTAAAGATGACTCTGCTGCGTTTTTAGTACCTGGAAAAACAGAAGCCCTCTTGTGTTCAGATCAAAAAATGCAAGCTGCGTTCCTTTAATCAGTTTTAGGGCTTAGTTTCAACTAGACTAACATTTTAAGCCTCAAATCGATTTCTACCAATGTTTTCTCATTAGGAAAAATATAACACAAATGAAAGAAGCAGTGTTTTAATATATACTCCGAAAGAATTGAGAGTATAAGGAGAAACAGATAATTGTAAACTGTAGTTTTAGTGGAAGCCGAGTGACAATCACATCATACAGCTTTGGTAACTGTCCTCTTCTTGGCATGACTTCACTGTGAGATTTTAGGTGTTGCATCGTAATGTGATGATAATTATACAACTTGGCTCATTAAGGTCACAATACACTGTGGATCTGGAAAACAGTGCACTCCTGTAGTTAGAACACAGCAGGGCCAGGATCAGCACTGGTTTGGTTTGCACAGAATCAATTATTTCTCCCCTTGTGTCCCCTGCATTTACTTCTGGAATTAAAAAATGGGTGTTTGACCAATGCTTCCTTCTTCTCTAGGCTCTGAGAAGCCTGTTCTTGGGTTTCTACTCAAGCTGCTATCTGTAGGGCCTGGCTTTGCTAAGCAATTCTTTCTTTTCTTTTTTTCTTCTCTTTGAGACAGAGTCTCCTTCTGTGTCCCAGGCTGGAGTGCAGTGGGCGATCTCGGCTCACCGCAACCTCCGCCTCCTGGGTTCAAGTGATTCTCCTGCCTCAGCCTCCTGAGTAGCTGGGATTACAGGCATGTGCCACCATGCCCGGCTAATTTTTGTATTTTTAGTAGAGGCGGGGCTTCACCGTGTTGGCCAGGCTGGTCTCGAACTCCTGACCTAGTGATCTGCCCACCTTGGCCTCCCAAAGTGCTGAGACTACAGGCATGAGACACTGTGCCTGGCCAGCAACTCTTTCTTTTCCTGAAGATCTTTTCTTTTTGGGTATACTTTTCTTTTTTAATAACATAATTAAAGATTTGTAAGAAGTTCCAAAATAAAATGTACAGGGTGAGCCTATGTACATTTCACCCAGCCTCTGATGGTCACGTCTGTATAAGCAGACACATTATAGAAATCAGGAAACTGATGTTGGTACAATCCATAGAGCTTTAATCACATTTACCAACTTTACAAACACTCATTTGTATGTATAAAGTTCTGTGCAATTTTGTCACATGTATGTAATCCAGCGCTATAAGAGGCTGAGGGAAGAGGATCACTTGAGGCCAGGAGTTTGAGACCAGCCTGGACAACATTTTAGAGATAGGGAGACCCTATCTCTACAAAAAATTAAAAAATTAGTCAGGTGTGATGGTAGGCACCTATAGTCCTCGCTGCTCAGAAGGCTAAGGCCGGAGGATCACTTGGGCCTGGGAGATCGAGGCTGCAGTGAGCCATGATCATGCCCTAGCACCACTGCACTGCAGCCCAGGTAACAGAGCAAGACCTTGTCTCAAAAAAAAGGATACGGAATTTGGCTGACACCTGTAATCCCAGCACTTTGGGAGGCCAAGATGGGCGGATTACAAGGTCAGGAGATCGAGACCATCCTAGCTAACACAGTGAAACTCCGTCTCTACTAAAAATACAAAAACTTAGCTGGGCATGGTGGCACACGCCTGTAGTCCCAGCTACTCGGGAGACTGAAGCAGGAGAATCACTTGAACCTGGGGGGCGGAGGTTGCAGTGAGCCGAGATTGCGCCTCTGAACTCCGGCCTGTGCGACAGAGGGAGACTCTGTCTCAAAACCAAAACAAAACAAAAGGTACAGAAATGTGCCATTAGCCCAAGCCACCTCTGTATGTCTCCACTAAAGTTCTCCTCCTCCCACCCGTAACCTGTGGCAGTCTCGAACCTGTTTTCTGTCTCTATGGTTCAGTTGTTGTAAGACGTTATGTAAGTGGAATCATAACTTGTTGAGATGGACTTTTTTTCCACTCAGCATCATTCCCTTGAGATCCATTCAAGTTGTCATCTATTCCATGGCGTGTCCAGAGCACAGCGTGTCCAACCATTTGCCCATTGAGGGACATTTGGCTTGTTTTCAGCTATGTAGCTGTTGGGAATAAGAGCTGCTATGAATATTCTTATACAGATTTTTGCTAAATTATAAAGTGTTGATAAAAGAAATTAAAGAAGACCTAATAACTTTTTTTTTTTTTTTAAAGGAGAACTAACTCCATTTCTTCAGCGTCAAGTCATATTAGTTCATCTAAAACTTAGTTTCTTTGATGGGCTGGGCCCAGCGGCTCATGCCTATAATCCCAATACTTTGAGAGGCTAAGGCAGGCGTATCAGCCTGGCCATCATAGAGACACCCTATCTCTACTAAAAATACAAAATTTAGCCAGGCGTGGTGGCATACGCTTGTGGTCCCAGCTACTCAGGGGGCTAAGGCTTGAGAATCGCTTGTACCCTGGAGGCGGAGGTTGCAGTGAGCCGAGACAGCGCCACTGCACCAGCTTGGGTGACAGAGTGAGACTCAGTCTCAAAAACAAACAATACAATAAAATTAAAATACAATTTAGTTTCTTTGATGGTTCTTTGTGGCAGCCTCCTCATGACGGAAGTCTTCCTGGTCTCTGGTCTGAAATCCTTACTCTTTTATTATATGGCAAGCTTCATTATCATTTATTGGTGTGGTTTGAATACTCGGATATGGACAAATAATGTACAGCTTTTATCCTTGTCATTGTCCCCTCCCTAAAGTGTGGTCTCAGGAATCAATGGTTTTCTAAGGGCAAGATGTGTCTTTGTTCAACACGGTTCAATGGCTAGCCACTAGCTGTCTGTGGCCATCAAGCCGGCAGCATCTTTGGGATGCACTGTAAATGTAAAACACACACCAAGTGTAAAGTCTTAATGTGGAAAAGGAAGAATGTAAAATATGTCATTGTATTTTTATATTTGTTACATATTCAAATGATGACATTACTGGCTGAGTGCAGCGGCTCACATCCGTAATCTCATCAACTCGCAAGGCTGAGGTGGGAGGGTCACTTGAAGTCAGGAGTTGGAGATGAGCCTGGGCAACAATGTGAGACCCTGTCTTTAAAAATATATAATAAGGCCAGGGACAGTGGCTCACACCTGTAATCTCAGCACTTTGGGAGGCTGAGGTGGGCAGATCATGAGGTCAGGAGTTTGAGACCAGCCTGGCCAATATGGTGAAACCCCGTCTCTACCAAAAATACAAAAATTAACCAGGTGTGGTGGCACGCACCTGTAAGCCCAGGTACTCAGGAGGCTGAGGCAGGAGAATCACTGGAAATGGGGAGGCAGAAGTTGCACTCCAACCTGGGCAACAGAGTGAGACTCTATCTCATAAAAAGAAAAATGTGTATATAATAAAAAAATGTATTAACTGGACCATGGTGGTATTCTCCTGTGGTCCCATCAACTCAGGAGGCTGAGACAGGAGCGTGGCTTGAGCCCAGGAGTCGGCTAGGATCATGCCACTGCATTCTAGCCTGGATGACAGATAACAGCTTGTCTCTAAACAAAACAAGACCAAAAAAGGAAAAATGAAATTATATTACTCTAGCTATATTGGGTTAAATAAAATATATTATTAAAATTAATTTTATCCAGAAAGAAAAAAGAAAAAAAATTAATTGTATCCACTCTTGTTTTACTTACTTTAATGTCACTAGTAGAAAATTTAAAGTTATGTATGTGGCTTGTATTATTTTTCTATGAGAAAGTGATACCCAGTAAGGAAATGAAGGTATAGAGCAGCTAAGTGACTTGCCCAGATTCGTGCTGTAAATATTTTATCTTAAGTGATCTGTTTATGCTTGCTTTTATTCCAATGACTACTAATTGGCCACATGTCAATGTCCATTTTGTGCTGCTGGAAGAGAAGAGTTGAGGTCGGGTAATTGATAAAGAACAAATATTGATTGTCTCACAGTTCTGGAGGCTGGGAAGTTCAGGATTAAGGCACAGGCAGCTTAGGGCCCTGTCTCTCTGCTAAGAAGATGGTGTCTTGAACGCTGCATCCTCTGGAGGGGAGAAACTGCAGGTTCTCACATGGCAGAAAAATGGAAGAGGGAACCCATGCCCACAAGCACTATTTATAGTGGCATGAATTCATTCATGAGGGCAGAGCCTCAGGACCTAAACAACTTCCCCCGGGCCCCACCTCCAACACTGATGCATTGGGGATCCAGTTTCAACATGCATTTTGGAGGCCATGAGTGCCATGGTTTGGAGCCAAAAACATCCAAACCATCGCAGTCATGACTCTGTGTTCAACTTGGGAAGGCAGGAAGAGATCTCTGTGTTTCTCCTGATGGAACAGCCATGGATAGTACACGTGATTTTGGATGATGGGTTCCATTTCAGGGTGCCACTGATGCTTTCCTTTTTGTGTCTCCTGAAAGCCATTGACGTATGGCCAACTTGAGGTCCGCTTGCTTTAGTCCCTTTGCTCTATATGAATGTCCCACCTGGTACAGATACGCGGACATCGCCTTCTGCCTTCCACTTTTCTCTCACATAGTTTGTAATCCTGAAAGCAGATACTAGAAGCTGTGCTTTCAGAAACATTTCAGAATTTGTGTTATGTCCTAAACATGTCCAGCTAATAACGGCTAAAATTTATTCAGCATTATGCTAAATAGTGTATTGTGAATTATATAACTTAGTTTTCATGACAACCCAATAAGTACACACTAGCATGGCTCCACTTCATAGATGAGGAAATCGAAACTTAGAGAGGTTGCGGAAATTGCCCAAGGTGCACAGGCAGAAAGGGTGTTCGCCAGAATTCTAGTCCTTGCAATTGAATTCCTGCACTGATCATTATTACGTATTGCTCATTCAGAGGATGAATTGCTTAATGAGTCCTCTATTTACAATAGAAATTGTATGCAAAGATTAAGTACCTGTATTCTAAAACATCTCTGCAAAAACCCATTAAACCTAACCATTCACAAACTGCACAGAAATCACACAAATACCATCTTGAAGGTGTAAGAACTGATGCTTGGGACTTACGGGCATTTTTTTCATTCATTTCAGGCTGTATTCTTTTTAGGGGAAGATGTCTATGCTCACATCCTCCCAGAACAATAACAAAGAGTTTCGCTTCACAATTCCTAAGTTCTAAAGTTTCTTCAGTTTTTTTTTTTTTCAGATGGAAAACGGAGTCTTGCTCTGTCACCAAGGCTGGAGTGCAATGGCACAATCTCGGCTCACTGCAACCTCCACCTCTGGGTTCAAGCAACCTCTACCTTCTGGGTTCAAGCGATTCTTCTGCCTCAGCTTCCTGAGTAGCTGGGATTACAGGTGCCAACTACCACGCCCAGCTAATTTTTGTATTTTTAGTAGGGATGAGGTTTCACTATGTTGCCCATGCTGGTCTCGAACCCCTGACCTCAGGTGATCTGCCCTCCTTAGCCTCCCAAAGTGCTGGGATTATATGCATGAACCATGTACCTGGCCTAAAGTTTCTTTAATCTTATCTGTAATTTATATGCTTACATAAATGAACATATATGTATGGATAACTGGTGTTCCCAGTCTACCATTGGTACAAAAGTCTCGGATATCTTAGCTTTATCCTCGGATGATCAAATGTCAGAGCTGAAGGAGACTGATTTTCTATTGCAGACGTTTTCTGCAAAGCTCTGTATAGTGAATATTTCAGACTTTACAGCCTGTGACATGGTCTTTGTTGCAACTGTTCAACCCTGCCACTGTAGGGTGAAAGCCGCCATAGAAAATATGTGAATGAATGGACATGGGTATGTATCAATAAAACTTTATTTACAAAACTAGGGAGACATAGTTTGCTTACCCTTGTTTTAGTACTTCCCTTTTTTTTATAGTTCACGAAAGAGGACTGGATTAAACACTTTGCCCAATTTAAGACAAGAGCTTGTTGTAGAACAAGATCCAGAAACCAGACTTCCTGGATAAACTGGACTTCCTGGATAAAATCAGCATTTTTTCCTACTATGTTATATAAATTCACATTGAAGTTCCTCCCATATCACCCTAAAAATTATAAAAATTCCAAACATTCAAAAAGATGTAGAAAATAATATAAAAATCAGCCGCATACAGCCACTAATAAGCTTAAGGAAAAAAGATTGCAAATAAGATTGAAGCTTGTTGTGTCCAGGCGTGGTGGCTCACGCCTGTAATCCCAGCATTTTGGGAGGCCGAGGTGGGCGGATCACCTGAGGGCTGGAGTTCGAGACCAGCCTGACCAACATGGAGAAACCCCATCTCTACTAAAAAAATACAAAATTAGCCAGGCATGGTGGTGCATGCCTGTAGTCCCAGCTACTCAGGAGGCTGAGGCAGGAGAATCGCTTGAACCCAGGAGGCAGAGGTTGCAGTGAGCTGAGATCGCACCATTGCACTCTATCCTAGGCAATAAGAGCAAAACTCCATCTAAAAAAAAAAAAAAGATTGGGCCGGGCACGGTGGCTCACGCCTGTAATCCCAGCACTTTGGGAGGCCGAGGCGGGTGGTTCACGAGGTCAAGAGATCGAGACCATCCTGGTCAACGTGGTGAAACCCTGTCTCTACTAAAAATACAAAAATTAGCTGGGCATGGTGGCGCGCGCCTGTAGTCCCAGCTACTCGGGAGGCTGAGGCAGGAGAATTGCTTGAACCCAGGAGGCGGAGGTTGCGGTGAGCCGAGATTGTGCCATTGCACTCCAGCCTGGGCAACAAGAGTGAAACTCCATCTCAAAAAAAAAAAAAAAAAGATTGGAGCTTCTTGTGTCCCTCATCCCAATTCCTCCCCTCTCCCCATCCAAGGTAACCATTATCCTGACTTGGATGTTTATTACACCCTTTCCAGGCTTCATCTTTTATAACATGTATGTCTCCTGAATGTGTAATGCTGTTTCATATATATGCAAATGGATCAAACTATACGTATCCTTCATCACTCTCTCACAATAAAATATAAACAATAATTTTAGAGGAATCACTTTTTTCCCAAAGCAAAAAGTTAGAGACCTAAATTATTATTTGCAGGAAAATGGATAAATAACATTAGAAAAGTGACCCAATTTTTTCCCTAAAATTCTTGATTGGAATGGGATTATTTATTGAAAAAAGAATTGGCAATAAGATGTGCATAGAATATTTTTTTTTTTTTTTTTTTTTTTTTGATACGGAGTTTGGAAATTTTTTCAAAGGCAGGATTGAAAATGGGCAATAAGCTGTCCATATACTATTTTTTTTTTTTTTTTTTTTTTTTTGAGACGGAGTTTCGCTCTTGTTGCCCAGGCTGGAGTGCAATGGCGCGATCTCGGCTCACCGCAACCTCCGCCTCCTGGGTTCAAGCAATTCTCCTGCCTCAGCCTCCTGAGTAG
>CAUYUD010032379.1:0-18227 GCA_963575295.1 Alouatta caraya
TTAAGCTATCCAGGAGGCTTAGGCAGTTTAATAAATTGTACCTGTTAGGTGGTGGTTGCAGTTGGCCGAGTTTTTGCAACTTCATTTTGGCCTTTTTGGTTGAGCTAGAAATTTTATCAAAAAAAAAAAAAAAATAAAAAATATCTATTTGTTTAAAAATATATATATATATATATATTTATTTTTTTTTTTTTTTTTTTTTTTTTTGAGACAGAGTCTTGCTCTCCCATCCAGGCCGAAGTGCAGTGGCACAATCTCGGCCCACTGCAACCTCCACCTTCCAGGTTCAAGTGATTCTCCTGCCTCAGCCTCCTGAGTAGCTGACATTACAGGCGTGTACCACGCCCAGCTAATTTTTGTATTTTTAGCAGAGATGGAGTTTCACCGTGTTGGTCAGTCTCATCTTGAACTCCTGACCTTGTGATTCACCTGCCTCAGCCTCCCAAAGTGCTAGGATTACAGGCACGAGCCACCACTCCCGGCTAACAAAATGTGTTTCAACCTATTACTTTATCTTTACTATTGGATATATTGCTGGGAAATTGAGTTATTATTATGTAAAAATCTGAAATCTTCAGTTTTCTTTTAATTTTTCTATATTTTATTTAAAAATATTTAACTCCTTCATTAACCTAGAGTTTATTGTGATACACGTCGGGTAAACTTAATTTTTCCAAAGTGTTACCTGGCTATCATAAGACTACTTACTATAATTCCTCATTCCCTTGTTTTAAAACAAATTATTAAGCTTTTATTTATAGTAGGGCCTCCCTTTGAAATCTGTATTTCACTGAATTAAAAAGAATTCTACTTTTGTGACTAAGTACAATCTGAGTTGTTGTTTTCCAATATATTCCATTATATGTTAGGGCGTGACTATAATTATTCCAGAACATTAAAAAAAATTCTAGTCCTTTTATTTTTCCAAATACATTTTACAGAATGATTTTGTCAGCTTCAAAACTACGTTCAGTTTGTTGGCATTTTGATTAGAACTGGTTTAGACCAGTAAATTAAGTGGAAGAGCACACATGGTTATAGTATCTGTATTTTCCAGTCAAGGAACATGACATTTCTGGAAAGGATAATTGGCTATTTACTAACAAGAATGTTATAAGACACAGCAGAGAAAACAATCTTTAAGCATGTGAAAGGTTACTGTATAGCTAATAATAAACAAATACATACCTGTTCTCAGTTTCACCTAAAGATAGGGCAAGAGAGAATGGGAGTTACTAAATAGTTTCTAAGTTATCCTCACAGTTAGGAAGATACATTATCTCTTTCAGAACAACCTGATGATGACAAGAACACTTGCTAGGCTTTAAGCTATAGGCTTAACATGTACCATCATGTTTAATCCTTCAATAATTCTATGAGTTAGGTACAAATTCCCTGGACTGAGCTAAGAGACAGATCAGGCAAGATGGTCTCCTGAAGTTTCTTTGCATAAGAGCTCTTACCCGTTTGTTCACAGAGATCTCATGCTGTTCTTCCCACTTCTTCTGTTCTGCCCTCAAAAGGGCTTGATACTCTGCAAGCTCAGGTAGTTCTCCCAGCCATCGCTGACGAGCATTTTGCACAGCTATTTCTACCTATAGGACATTGCAAGAGAAAGAAGTAAAGCGGAGTATAAAATTTCAAAAAGACCCCATTTTCCAACAGCAATTATGATTTCATATGTATTTTACACTGTATATCACTACATAATAAAGTTAAACTGACTTCAAGTATCTTACCTATCCCAAACAGTGGATTCTAATCCTTTTGTTGTAAACTTCTCATAGCATCCTATACAAATGCCACACAGGAAGTGAGAATCTGTGACTGTCTGATGACTTGAGCTATCTTAGAAAGTGTTATACCAATTACCATTTCCAGCAACTCCTATTTATCCTGGGAAAAAGGAGAAGGCCTGCTGGAGGGCTGCTTGGTGCCAACTGCTGTCTAATGACTACACTCACCACCACCACCCTCCTTATTCCTCATGCTCTACACGTGTGCGTGCATGCGTGCACTGAAATAGTTTAGAGCCCTACACCTGCAAACTTTCTAACTGTGGAGAATGAGTTTGTCCTAAAGAATGAGGGTGATAGCTCTAAAGGCAAAACATTAAGGCTTGATTAATTATGAGGGTGATCTGGTTGTAAATCTGCCACCAGTTACCAGAAGATTATTCGTTAAATAATTTTTCCTTATTCCTTTATTTTCAAATACACATAGATATGCAGATATATGTGTGTGTGTGTGTATATATATGTACATATACACAAAAGCAGGGTTGATATAAGAGGCTATATTTCTTGTTAAAGTGCTAAATATGTCAATGTGTAAACTCTAAGTACAAACTCTAAGGAGTTAAGAAATGGGGAAAAGATAAAGTTCCTGTAGAAATTTGTCTACTTAAAAAGTTATTATGAAACATTTCCTTTCTGCTGTATTATGCTATTTGTTTTAAGATTAATAATTTTGTAAATACCAAAGCAGCACCTTTTTGTCTGTGGAACATTTTCTTAACTCTGTTGAAACCATTCAGTAAACATTTCAGTCAACTAACTGATTGAAGATATCCTTGCTACCATTACATATATTTGCCTATATTTCTAGACTTCAAGGGTGCCCTGTAAAATCATGTAGAACAATGTTACAAATAAATGGAATTTCAAGTATTTATCAAAAGCAGTGTATTTTCAAAACCTTTACATTGAGAGCTATCTTGTTTAAGGGTTTATAATAAGTAATAAAATTTAAATAAAAATACATAATAGATGTATCAAAGACCAGGGAACTCTTGAGGCTAGACACCCTGTCACGTAGGTCTGTGAGGCCAAAACTTTTTCCAAAATAAGACACTATCTGTTTTGTTATTGCTGTTCTCTCATGCATTAAACAGCACAGTTCTCCAAAAGCTACATGCTGTGATCATGTCACTGTTCTGATCGTCAATGGAATGTGTGCTTGGGTATTCTTGTTTTTTAAACATTTCTCAGATTAATTTTCCAATACTGTAAATATAACCCATGCAAACAGAAGTTCTTTAGAGTCCCCAGTTTTTAAAATTGCACAGGAGTCCTGGGACCAAAAATTTTGAGAATCACTGTAATAGATACATATAACAGAAAATTCATCTTTATTTCGTTACAGTAGGCTGTACTTTTCTCAGTATGACCTTTCTTTGACATCAAGTAACTTGTGTCAGTTAAAAGCTAGTTTTGTGAGTGCTTCAAAGGAAAGGTATTGGCACCACTTTTGGGCAGCTGATGGGAATGATGGACAAAGTTCCATCTAAGGGCATGCCTGCAGCTCCAACTGCATCAAGTCTCAATACAAATGTTGTTACATATGTTATGTGCTTAGGTTTACTTATCCATAACCACCTTAGTGGAATATTTTCTATAAAATTAGATATAAAGATTCATAATTAAGCTGTGATTCATTCAGACGTAAAAGCACCCTCTTCAACCTCAGGCATCTTAATGCTTAGACCAATCTCAAAGAAGCAAATATTTTGTAAACGGAAAGAATATACAGGAAAACCAAGGGGTGACAGTTTTATGACAGAAATAGTATAAAGAAAAATTTAGAAATACGACAGATTTTCTATCCTAGAAATTCACAAAATCTTAAAAGTATAAAGTTATGAATGAGTTCAATGGCAGCATTTCATGGGTTTTCATTAAGAGACAGGCAATTCCAATGAAGTCACTAGAATAAACCTGCCTATTACCTGTTTGGTAATATTTTCACAATATTTTAGTTCCAATTCGACTTCAAGTTTCTTCACAGCCTCCTTGATGGCTATGTCCTTCTCTTGTTCTACGTTTTGCTGGATTGTGCGCTTCTGCTCCTCTATCATGACTGCCATCTCTTTCTTGGAAATAACATCACTGGTGGTTACTTGGTCAGTTTGGCTGCCACAATCTGAGGTCTTCTTTTTCATTGCCTTTATACTTTGATCCAGCTTAGACTGCCACTCCTTTTCAAGCTGTTGAGTGAGTTTTTCTTTGATCTGTTTTCAGAAGAAAAATCATCAGAGAAAAATATTCAAATAAGTAAAAACTAGAATTAAAAGCTAGCCAGAAAAGCAACCACAGCTGTGTTTGAAAACCATCTAGATATTGTTGTAGTAATTATAAAAGGTTTAGAAATTTAGTCAATGAAAATACACTCTCAAGTAAAACTTGAAAGTTACTCTTTGAACTTAACTACATGACAAAAATCACATGAAAGATTAAAGTATGTTGTATAAACTCAGACTATCTTGCTCTCAATATGCAACCTTCTGGAATGTTTCATATTGCCACTACAAAGACGGCAGGATTAAAAAAAAATTTACAGTTAATGTGTTTTGCCATCAACACCATGCTATCCACAAAGGACTGAGTAAATCTAATTAATGAACCAAAAACTGAAAAGTCTAAAAAACAGTTTTACTCACTTGAAAACCTTAGAATCTTATTCATTATAATGTTAAATTTTACTAAGTAGACTACATTTAAAAGGGAGGCAGTATTACTGGAAGAACATCTTATTAATGATTTTTCTCAGTGCAGTTGAACTAAACACAGTCTCAGGCAAAACTATGAAACAGCATAATTTGCTCTTCCCTTTTTCTGTTTACCACCTGGATATCTGAGGCTCTCCAAATGCTTCCCTGGCTATGAGATCAATAGCAATTAATAACAATTTTGTAGATAGAAGAATCTGGTTGAGGCCAGGTGGAGTGGCTCATACCTGTAATCCCAGCACTTCAGGAGGGTGAGATGGGCGAATCACCTGAGGTTAGGCGTTCGATACCAGCCTGCCAACATGGCAAAACCCCATCTCTACTAAAAATATAAACATTAGCTGGGCATAGGGTAATAAATTATGTGTTTCTGAGACTGTCCATTACTTCTTTTAATCCACAATATGAATTATTTGTTATAGATATTAGTCTAGAGTTATGATCATTTTACAATATGAAATTAGATCAAGTTTCATTTTGAGGAATCAAAGCAGTGCCTATAAAACTTGTTATATCCTGAGTTGGGGTGAAAAGTCAAGAGGTGGCTAAATTCTTAAAAAAAAAAAAAAAAAAAAAAAAAAAAAAGCTGGTGTAGTAACTGCTAATAGCTCAATTCTGAAAGGTAAAATGGGTGATTAGTAAGTGCCTAGCGAATAAAAATTACTTATCTGTTCAGGAAGATTTGTCTTCTATAGTTAGTACTACATTTTTAAAATGTGGTAAACAGAAAGAAATTTTAATCCACACTTCTTTCTGTTCCTTATCCCAGCGTGCTTTGGCTGAGATCACTTCATCTGCAACTTGCTGTTTAATATCAGCTTCCTGATCTTTCAGCCACTTGCTCTTTTCCATCATTAGCGTATCTTGGTACTTTTCTTCAAGTTCCACCTGCAGTTTGCTTACATATTCTTCTCTTTCCTCCAATAGCTGTCTCTTTAAACAAAATTCAAGTAAGTATCTCTCTACACACTAACAGTCTCCAAGTTAAAACATGTGAACTTGTTGTGCATGGCTTGGATAGCCAAAAAATCCCTCTAACTTCTAAAAATCACCTATCTAACTCATATAACAATTGTATAAATAAGCCTTAATGTGTAAAGAAATGGCATCATGAATGAAAATGCTGATTGTCTTTGCCTTGTCTGCAAATTCATGACCTTCATTGATTACTATCCAACCTGAACGGTTCTACGTATAAGACTTTTCACCCTTTCCCTGAATGAGCCAGGTTAATATGTGAGGAAAGCTCTGTGTGCTAATAAAAGCTTTAAAACTTGGAATTGAGTTCCTACTTAACCTACAGCCTGACTCAGCAAGTGTTTCAGAAAATAGTGTGTGAAACATAAAAATACACCCTTTAACTCTTGGTGTTACCTGACTCATAAATTCTATATCCAGGTAGTTCCCTACCTAAAGCTAAGCTGCAGTAAAATGGCTTACATTCTGTCAAGAAGAGCTACCCCAAAAGCATCTTCACTTGTTCTAGAGTTTAATAAGATTCTCCCATGGTGTATGTGAAATATTTCCCTTAAAAAAAAAAAGCCAGGGAGGGGGGTATATTTTTGCCTACCTCTAAAAAATGTGAGAAGATTAGATAGTCTCCTAAATATAAAGATGTTTCAGTTCTGACTGGCTTATACTACTAAGGGCTTATATAATTCTACAGTAAAAAACCAGTGAATTCCCAGAGAGGGAAGAAATTAAACTTCTAATGCTTTAAGTACACTGGCCTTTTTAGGGTGGGGTGAGGTGGGGGAGGAAAGTAACCACAAAGGGATAGCAAAAGGGAGAGTTTTAGGATGATCAAACTGTTCTGTATCCTGATAAACCTATAAATGTGTTAAAAGTTTATTGAACTATATACCCAGTGGCAGGAGGAAGTCAATTTTACTGCATAACAATTTTAAACATTTAAAGAAAAAAATGTAACCTCTAGGTTTATTTTTTTTAAGGGCCAAACAGCAGTTTAACTTTTCTTCTTGCACTTGTGTACAAACACAAGCGAAAATATCAGTCAGTAGTACCTATTAAATAATGCAAATGACCAATTATATGAGATCAAAAATTTTTCTTTTTTGAGACGGACTCTTGCTCTGTAGTCCAGGGTGGAGTGCAATGGCACAATCTTGGCTCACTGCAGCCTCAGCCCCCTGGGTTCCAGTGATTCTCCTGCCTCAGCCTCCTGGGTAGCTGGGATTATAGGTGTACGCGACCATGCCCAGCTAATTTTTGTATTTTTAATAGAGACGGGGTTTCACCATGTTGGCCAGGATGGTCAAATTTTATAGCCAAATTGATTCTATTAAAAGTATCAGAAAATATTCCTGAAAAGAATGACTGCTTTGAGAAAATTGCTCTTATGTTCTTGCCTATATATATATTTAAAGAATCACACTAGAGATTTCCCTATTTTAATTTTTAAAACATTACTGAAAGCTGGGTCCTCAATTTCAAGGTAAGATAAGATCCTTTCTCACTTTTATACTGCCATACCTACCTAAAACAATTCCCTTTAGAAGTTCTTTTTCCACTAGATGATATGTATACATGGCACGTTTTTCACCATATTAATCAACACTAAACAAGATATTAAATAAACTGAATTCCTCACCTGCTCTTTACTATTCTTTTTATGTGATAGTAATAGCTTTTTTTTTTATGTGATAGTAATAGCTTGCTTTAACATAACTTACTCAAAATCTCTGTATAGAACATTTATTCAAGCATTTAAAAATATTTTCTAATCTTGAGGCAGATAGCTTTCAAATTGTGGTTTGCTGCTGGTCCAAAGTGTGAAGGACAGTTAGGCCTGTGTCTGGGTGAGGCTCCAGACCAGGACAGGGAAGAAAAGAGGAGGTGTGACTGTTTACATGTGATCTGACTCCTGGACACTCACCAAGGGTGACTCAGAAGAATCAGGCAGAGTTGGAGAATCTACTCTAGCCCCTCCAGCTTCCCTGAAGGAGGTCATACGAAGACACTGAACTGGCTGTCCATATCCTCCATATTATCACTTTCCCTATCATGAGACCAACACCCAAATTTCTACTTTTCTCCCCAGAAGAATAAAATTACAATGGGGTAGTGAGAGAGAAATGGATCCGAGGAAAAGGGCTCTGAAGGAATGCTCTGTGCAGTGCTCACAGGATGATACAGGATGTCCTGAGCAGTCAACGTTGAACTTGTACTGTACCTTCTCCTGAGCCTGTTGTTCCTTTTCAATGGTCTTCCTGAGAGTCGATTCCAGATTATCCTTCTCTCTGCATACTTCTAGGTAACACTCCTGCACAGCACTCATCTCCTTATTCACCTTATCCAACTCACACCTTGGATACACAAAAGCAGCAACTAAATGACCACAAAAAAAATACAAGGGCTACCTAACAATTTTCCTGTAAATTATGGAATAGGGGGATGTAGTCTCTACAGCTTAAAAGGCAGCTAAACTCTTTATTCTCACCTCAGCTGCAAGTGAGTTCTCTCATAAACCTCAAAGAGCTGCTGCTTCTCCAAAGCATGCTTTGCTAATAGGCTTTCACGTATTTGAGTTTTCATGGCTTCATGGTGCTGCTGGTAAGTCCTCTCACACCTGGAAACAGAGCAGAATCAAAGGCAATGCCCAGCCTCACTACAAACACCAAAATGAACTGGCTTCCTTCCTTCCTCCTCACCTCTTCCCTCTAATGCAAGTTATAGTTGAGGTCAGATTACTTTTCTCAAACTGAAAGTGGTAATACTTAATTAATAACCAACTATCTTAATAGAATCTTCAAAATTTTCTTTCTTCAAATGTTTCTAGAGAAAAATTAGAAACTTGGATGTGAGAATGCCCCAGTCCTTCAAATAGAGATATTAATCTATGTTGAGGACTTCTGCTTATAAAAAATTAATTGAAATAATTGAGGGTGTGCCTCCAAAATTTCAAGTCATCTATATTAAATACAAATACCAGCAGTCCCCAACTCACAAGTAAGTTATGTTCCAGAAGTCTGTTTCCAAGTTTATGATTTGGTATTTGGAAGACATATTCCCTCTCACAGACTGTTCTCTTTATAAAGAATAGTTTCCCAGACTAGTATTAAAAAAAAATACCAAGCTATAATATTTCAGTGAACTACAGCTTCAATGATACTATAGAACCCAACCCACTACATAACATTGTTTCTATGGAAAATGTGTTCCAAATTGTCATTTCAAAAGCCAGGGACTCATCTCTGCCAATCCAAGATCTCAACAGGGTAGAATTCACTCAATCATTTTGAATCTTTTTGTCACTCGGGGGAAGGGCAGGGACTTAGAGGGGAAGGGTAACCAGGAGACAGTTGTCAGGCACCTACAAAGACCTTACCTATCCACAGCTTCTTGTTTATCGTGGTCAAAATCTTGTACCATTTGTCTCATTTGATTACATAAGTCTTGATTGGTATTTCTCAGTTTTTCTTCAGTTTCTTTAAGTTCCTAGACACAAAAGAATATAAAGTACTTAGAGAAAATAAATATCATTTTCATTGACTAGTTTTATCTCATTTTAAAATATTTTCTGTGCTTTATCTCTGCCCTATAATAATATATGACATATTATTTTTATAATTCTACAAAAGAAAAAGTCTCTTCATGCTTTGATAAAAACATAGATTCATTTATTTGGCAAGTAGTTTTTTTGACAGGACTAAATGTTTAAATTTTGTATTTACTTGAAATACATAAAAAGAAAATACATAACCAGAGAAGTACTGGCTACCTGATGCCTTAAAATAATTCTCAGAATTCAATAATCTTCAGCAACCATCTAAAAAAGCAAAGTTTTACTTCTGGGTCAAGAACTGGCTAAACAAGAAAGAATACCTCTGTCAGCCATGCTATCAGAGAGAAAGAAAACTGGAACTACACTAACTTACTCCAATGAAACTACTAACCAATAATCACTAATAAAGGGAAATAACTGGAACTCACAATCATCTACTAATATACTTGTCTACTAACTCATATTGCCTCTGTATTTGCAAAAACTCTATTATACCCTTTGTATTTACCAAGGAAATGAAAATTCTCATAAAATATAAAAAATATTTTCAATTACCTGATTTTGTTGTTGTAAAACTTGAATTTCATTTTTAAGCAGCAGAATATCATCTCTGACAGTATCAGGAGTAGAAGACTCAGGCCATAATTGATTCGTTGGTTTTTCTGAGGCATCTGTTTTAGTCTGAATGTTAAAAAGTCAAAAGTTTTTCAAATCTTAAAAATTTCAGAGTATTCACTCTGAAATAATTCTGTACTTAGAGAAATTGCAAACAGTACAAATAATCTCCATATAGCTTTTACTCTTCTTCCCCGAATATAACTATGGCCCAATGATCAAAACTAATAAATTCACATAGATGCAGTACTATCAAGTAGTCTACAGACCTTATACAAATGTCTCCAATTTGCCCCAAATATGTTTTCTGGTCCAAGATCAAATCCATGATTCTGAGTGGCATTTAGTTGTCATGTTTCATTAATCTCCTCCAATCTAAGGCAGCTCTTCAGTCTTTCAAACCCATGACGTTTTCTAAGAATACTAACCTGTTATTTTGTAGGATGTTCCTAATTTGGAGTTTTTGAGTTTATTAAAATCAGGTTATGCATCTTTGCCATGCATGTCAAAAACTGATATGTGCTCTTTGCAGGAGACACATGATATCACTATGTCTCACCACTGGCAATAATCAATTGAAGGCATGCTCTGCCAGTTATCTCCATTGTAAAGTTACTACTTTTTGTCTTATAATAAATTGTAAGTATCTTATAGGATACTTTGAGATGATGCAAATATCCTGTGTTCTCCTACTAAGATCAAGCATTTATCCTATTTCTGTATGTATTCATTTATGCCAGCATTAACTCATGGACATATATTTTATTCAATAAATACCACTTTTAAGACTCATGATAGACTTTGGCAAATTGCTTTCCAGAAATGCCATACAAATGTATACTGTCAGGTAGTACATGGGTCTGTCTGCCCATCTCTCTTCACCTCCAATGGTAGTGATTATCTTTAAATAAGTATCTTCGATGGGAAAAGAGTATCTAACAATAGCTTTCATTTGTACTTGTGTTACCACCAAAGTGCAACCTCTTAGATACTTTCATTGTCCATTTGCTTTTCCATCTTCCCAGAGTTATCTGTTTTTATAACTTTGCATATTTTCCTCTTACTGTTTTCCTTATCTACTTTACTGAGTTCTTTATTGGTTGATGGGGGTTGCAAAGATTTAAAATAGATATATAATCCATTTCACTTGTTGGTCTATGTACCTGGACTCTGAGCTCTTTGCTACAACACAGTGGCTCACCCCTGTAATCCTAACACTTTGGAAGGTAGAGGCAGGCAGATCACTTGAGCCCAGGGCTGAAGTAACTTTGAGAAAAACCAGAGTTTAGATGTAGACTACCAAGAATTCCCTATGGCAGTAGAGTAGCTGGACGAAAAGAATATTCAAAGATGAGATAGTTCTTCCTTCACTCTATTGATCAGCCAGACTACAAAGAGAAAGGGAAAGGCTAAAAAACAGCACAATGCATGACCACTATCAACTGCTACACATGATAAAGTGTATCTGTATAGCAAATGCCATTAGCTATAGCAACTTTAATACAGAAGACAGAAAGCACCAAGATACCTGAGCTAAGGTTCAGACTCAAAATCAGGTTTCTATTCTACTAAATCTTAGAGCACTCCCACCAAAATGCTTAAACTAATAAACTCTAATGTCCTAATATATATTGAGAAACAAGCTTTCACTCCCATCCTTTTAAAGGGCAACAGAGAAAACAGTTTGATTTAAAGATGTTAATGTTCGGGGGTGGGGGGGGAAGGGGTTTGATCTCATTTGTTGTTAACATTAAATTATGTTTCAGTCATCAAATATAGTTACTCAGAAGAGGGAATCAGGCTGGAAGGATTTTGATAGTAAAAACACTCTTATTTCCAAAATATACATTAGCCATAATTAAAATTCCACAATAATTAGCACAGTAGAACACCATACATACTTTAGCAGAACTGTTCTCATGAACACAACTCCTAGTTTACAGAACAGGAGATAAACAGTACTAAAGAAGGAGATAAACAATTATCTTCACCCAGGAGGAAAATGAGTACACTACCCACATTCCTTTTCCCTCTTCTTTTCCTTTTCTTAGTTATTAGGTCTTTTATATATTATTTTCTTTTGGGAGTATAGATGGGTGAGGATTTGTGAAATATGGAAGGGTAAAAAATGCATCTATAAAGGAGAGCAGTCCTAAAGATCTCTGTGATAGCATGCTCTTGCGGAAATATCTTTGACTTACTTACTAGTCATGTGTTTAGTTTCAATTTGTCTAAAATGGGCTCTATAAACTCAAAAGTGTCACAAAGTGCTCCAGCTTCATTTTCCTAACTGAAGAATACAGAGGTGGATTTCAATGACTGATATAACCAGATTTTGTGCCTTTTCCATCTGTACCACCACCACTATATAATTAATGTCCTCATATAGAATGACTTTTGTTACAAGAAAATGGGCCAGGAAAATCTCATAGACAAAATGCTAAAGGATTTCTATGGAGGATTTATTTTAACTAGATTTTAGAGCACTGTTGATAAAAGCCAATCTTAAAGAAATGCAGATACTTTGTTACAGAGAATACTTCCTTTTATTTACAGTAAAGGAATTTTACCTAATTGGTATCTCATTTACTAGGTGCCAAGAGTAACCAGAAAAAACATACCCATGCTTTTCAACTTACAATGGGTTTATCTCCTAATAAACCCATTATAACTATTATTATAAGTATTATTATACTTATAATGGGTTATAAGTATTATTATACTTATAATGGGTTATAAGTATAATAATAAGTATAGTTTAAGTATTATTATAATGAGTTTATTAGGAGATAAACAATGGGTTTATCTCCTAATAAACCAAAGATTATCACCTTTGCCATGTCTCCATATACAAGATAAACCCATTGTTTATCTCCTAATAAACCCATTATAAGTTAAAAATATTAAGTCAAAAATGCATTTAATGTATCTAACCTATTAAAATCATAGCTTAGCCTGGCCTACCTTAAACATGCTCAGAACACTTAAGTAGCCTACAATTGGGCAATGTCATCTAATGCAAAGCTTCTTTTACAATAAACTGTTGAATATCTCATGGAATTTATTGAACGCTGTACTGAAAGTGAAAAACAACTGTTTTACAGGTATTTGAAGTATGGTTTCTGCTGAATGCATATAAGGTTCCCACCACTATAAAGTCTAAAAATTGTAAGTCAAACCAACCCAAGTCTAGGACTGTGAGTATCCCTTTACATGGCACTTCCTTTTTTAAATTTTACTTGCAAAAATGTCAAATAAAACCCTGAAAGTCAAAGGTTTATTAATTTTAAAAAGTGTAAAAGGGTTGGATATGATGGTTCACACCTGTAATCAACACCTTGAGAGGTTAAGGGAGGAGGACTGCTTGAGCCCAGGAGTTTGAGACCAGCCTGTCTCTACAAAAGCACTGTGGGACCCTGTCTCTACAAAAAATTTAAAAATTAGCCAGACATACTGGCATGTGCTGTGGTCCCAGCTACTCAGGAGGCTGAGGTGGGAGCATCGCTTTAGCCTGGGAGATTGAGGCTGCAGGGAGTCATGTTTCCACCACTGCCCTCCAGCCTGGGAGTCAGAGTGAGGCCCTGTCTCAAAAAAAATTAAAAAGCGTAAAAGTTCTCTTTATTGAGTTTTTTAAAAGTGGCTTCCTAACTCTATAGGCTTTACAAACCTCAACCTCGCTGCTTTTTTCATCCTTCTTCACTTGTTGGAGATCTTCAATTTTCTTATGACAGTCTTTGAGATCATTTTGTAACTGAGTCACCAGACGACGCTTCATTGAGTTGCTACCCAGCAAACGCTGTACTTCTGCCTTTAACTTCAGAGTGAACTCATCTTTTGAAAGCTCTTCATTTGGGTATTCTTGTTGCATAATGCTAACGGAGAAATTGTGATTTTTAAGATTAAATCAAGTAATAAATCAAAGATGGTTATTCCTCAAAAGCACTGACCACAGTGGTGAACATGTTTGTCACCTATAGAATTATATACTAGTATTTCAAAATAATTTCAAATGTTATCATACACAAGGATTATCACCTTTGCCATGTCTCCATATACAGAAATACGTTTATTCATAGGAAGAACCTTCTCAAGCTTAGTCCTGCTGCCGCATGGTAAGTAGCTTAGAAATGTGAACTTTGACTTAATTTACATTTGTGTTCTTGGAAAAGTGCATGCTGTATATACATGCCCTTTATGACTATAACAGAAACAACATGAATATTAAAGAAGAAAAGAATACGAAACACTAGCCATCTTAATCAACAATTTCTGTTATTTTTCTCAGCTTACTAAAACACAAGTCTGGGTGAATATCTGAGTAACTAGAAAAACACAAAAATAAAACCATGCTAATTTAAACCCAATTTTAGTTTCATTAAATTTAAAGATTGGGATGAGATTATCTGCTTCCTTGACCTAATGAATTAACAAGACTAGCTTTATCTTCCTCCTTAAAAAACTAGCATATCAAATAAAGTAGATAAAATAACAGTATTCCATCACTGGATAACAGGCAGCACAGGACAGTGATTCCCAAGAAAAGGAAAACAAATGAGGTGAGCTCTAAGATTACCCGAGCTTTCTGACTACAGAGTGTCCAGGCCATAGCACAGAGAGATGAAACCCAAACAGAGTCCAGTTATCTCACTGAGTTGCAGAGAAAGAATTCAGTTTGGGGAGGCCAGGGTGGCTAGAATATGAAGGGGAGAAATATGGAGGAAAAAGCAGCTGCACAGAAAAAGAGCTCTGGAGATCTGTATGTCTATGTGTGGCTAGGGAAAGAACACAGGAAATGAATAAGGCTGGGAATATGCTGTGTTTCAATAAGCCATAATGCAAAGACCTCCTAATTTACAGGGCATCAAATACTACCTTCGTAGTATTAAAGCCTTTTCTAAACCTGATCTATTAAAGCCTATGAAGAAAGCCTTGAAAGGATCTAACTGATTCCAAGTAACTTGTGTATCACAGAAAAAAAGTACAATGGTATTTTTAAAAATACAATAATATCCAGCATCCAAAACAAAATTCAAAATGTCTAGCATTCAATCAGAATTTATCAGGCATACAAAGAAGTAGTAAAAAAAATATAAACCATACCAGGAGAAAAACCAATCAACAGAAACTAACCCATCAATGACACAGACAATAGAATTAATATATTTCACATGTACTAGAAGGTTAAGGAAGATACGAACATGAGGAGAAAAATGGAGGATAGAGAAAAGACCCAAATTAAACTTACAGAAAAAAAAAATATTATCTGAAATGTAAAGTATACTGGATGAGATTAACAGTGTATTTAAAACTGCAGAAGAAAAGATTAGTGAACATCTAGATCTAGCAATAAAACTATAAAATTACAAACAAAGAGAAAAAAAAGACTGAAACAGAAATACACAGAACATATTACATTTTCCAGCATGTGTAAGTGAAGTCCCAGAAGAGGAGAGGATTGAAAACATATTTGAAAAAATGGCCAAATTTTTCCTAATTTGATGAAAATGAAAACCCCACAAAACCCAGAAGTCTGGCGAATCTCAAGCAGAAGAAACACAACAAAGGAAACCAGCATACATCACACCAATGTCAGATTGCTGAAGCCCAGTGATAAAAACAGAGAGTAGGAAGACTCCTGGAGAGAAGAGAACCAGAGAAATGAATCCTGAATTCTGTGTATAAATTTGTAAAAGCCTCACTCTAACCCCTGAACTATGCATGTACAGGACAACCCTCAAACCAGCATATCAAAGATTTGAAAAACTTAACTGAAATTCAAACCACATAGTGAAGTCTCACAATAACTAACCCTTGAGGGGTGCATACACAGGTTAGATTCAAATCAATGTGGCAAAGGCTTGGAGAATACAACTGAGCTTTAACACACCCATACAAATTCACAATGTCTAGTATACAATCTAAAATTACTTGACATGCAACGAACCAGAAAAATGTGACCAATTCTTAAAAGAAAAGACAATCAACAAATGGTCCAAATGCTGGAACTATCACAAAAAGAGTTTTAAAAGTTTAAAGTAGCTATTATATCTTTGCTTTATTAAGTAAAGAAAAAGATACTTGAAGTGAATGAAAAAACAGGAATTCTCAGCAGAAAAATAAAAGTGATACAAGAACAAAATAGAAATGTTATTAAAGTTGAAAAACAAAATACACACACACACACACACACACACACACACACACAACACCTTCACTAGATAGGCTCAGTAGAGTAGAGATGACCAAAAAAAAAAGTAAACTTGAAATTAGTCCAGTAGCAATTATCCAAAATAAAAAGGGAAAAACTATAGAAAAAAATGAATAGAGCCTCAGGAAACTATAGTATGATATCAAAAAATCTAACATACATGTAACTGGAGAACCCCAAATGAGATAAACTAAAAGAAAAACACACCTAAACATATCATAATCAAAGTGCCAAAAACTAAATACAAAGAAAAAAATTCTTAAAACAGCAAGAGAAAAAACTATACATTACTGACAGAAACAGTAATTCAAATAACAATGAATTGCTTCTCAGACATTGAATCCAGAGAGAATGGACCAACGTAGCTTTAATGTGCTGAAATAGAAGAACAATTGGTCAAGAATTGTATAATCAAATATAAGTATATTTTCATAAAAGGAAACAGACTCTGTCAGCAGTGGAGATGGTTGAGAAGAAATGGTAAAGAAAATTATTGGAGATAAAGGGAAATTATGTCTACTGCAGGGAAATCTCTATAGTGAAAACATTATCCAGCCTAACACTGTGGCATGTGCCTGTAGTCCCAACTACTCAGGAGGCTGACACAGGGGGACCACTTGAGCCTAGGAGTTCAAGGACATAGTGTTCTATGATCGTGCCTGTGAACATTTACTGTACTCCAGCTGGAAGAACACAGCAAGATACTGCTTTCAGAAAGAAAAAAAAAATCCAGCATTGTAACAGCAATTATCTAAAATAAAAATAAAGAAAAACATTTTCTAAGAATTACTTTAAAAAAAAAATCACAAAACTTTACAAGAATCATTAAAGACCTAAATAAATGGAGAGCATATACATTCGGAAATTGAAAAACTCAGTTTATTAGGGGAGCATTCATGTCAGTGCTCCCTAAATTGGCCAATAGATTTAAGTAAACTTTCATCAGACATTTTAGTGGAAATTGACAGGCTAATGGTAAAATTTAGTTTGCAATGCAAAAGACTTAGTATAGCCATAACAAGTTTGAAAACAACAAAGTTGGAGGATAACTTGGGATAGTTATGCAATCCTTTCCAAGACTTACTATAAAGCTATAGTATCAAGATTGCTTAGTACTAGCAAAAAAATTTTTAAAAAATCAACAGAACAGAATGGAGAGTACAGAAATAGGCCCATACATGTATGGTCAATTAATTAATTATTAACAAAAATATGAAGGCAATTCAACAAGGAAAGAAAAAATTTTCTGACAAATGGTGTTAGAGCAACTGGATACGGGTATTGAAAAGAATGAACATCAATCCTTAGCTCACATCATACTAAGAAACTAACTGAACATAATAAGACAATTAAAAAAAAATGTGCAAAGCATTTCACCATGACACTTGACCAATATATACAAATGGTAACTGAGCATATCAGAGAGAAAAAAAAAAAAAGAAAGCAAAGTGCATCAATAGATGTTTAACATCACCAGTAATTATGTAAATACAAATTAAAATCACAGTGAGATATCACTACACACAAACTAGAAGTGGTACAATTTAAAAAGACTGACACTACCTACCACACTTAAACAATGTTGTGGACCAGTTCAAACTTTTATATATTGCTGCTGGGACTGCAAAATGGTCACTTTGGAAGAGAGCATGCATACTACTGGTATCTAAATACTGCTCCTCTAAAGTAACTATAAAGACAAAGTATCTTACAGCATAAGTGGAAAGGGAGAAGTAAAATCTCCATTAGCAGATAATATATCTAAAAAAAAAAAAAAAAACCCAAAAATATAATGGAAAAACTATTACAAACAATGTAAGAATTAGGAAGACAACAGGTTATAACATAAAATACAGAAATCTACACAAATAATACCCAGTTAGAACAATGGAAAAGAACGCCTCATTTACTTTGCAAAAATTAAATATATAAGCATCAATTTTACAACAATTGCACAAAACCTGGCCAGGCATGGAGGGCCACACCTGTAATCCCAACACTTTGGGTGGCCGAGTCAGATGGATCACTTGAGGTAAGGAGTTCGAGACCAGGCTGGCCAACATGGCAAAACCCCAAAAATTAGCCAGGCATGGTGGTGCATGCCTGCAGTGCCAGCTACTTGGGAGGCTGAGACACGACAATTGTTTGGACATGGGAGGGAGAGGTTGCAGTGAGCCAAGAGTGTACCACTGCACTGCAGCCTGGGCAAGAGAGTGAGGCGGGTGGATCACGAGGTCAAGAGATCGAGACCATCCTGGTCAACATGGTGACACCCCGTCTCTACTAAAAATACAAAAATTAGCTGGGCATGGTGGCACGTGCCTGTAGTCCCAGCTACTCGGGAGGCTGAGGCCGGAGAACTGCTTGAACCC
>CAUYUD010032380.1:0-20279 GCA_963575295.1 Alouatta caraya
ACTACATACACAAAGGACAAATTGAGAATTATTAAAGCAGGAAGAGAGAAGCCACCCATCACATAAAAGTTACTGTCCATAAGATTAATAATTGACTTCTCATTAGAAGGAATGCAATGTAAGGCATATGCAAAATGCTGAAATAAAACACAATTCTATATCTAACAAAACTATCTATAAACATAATTGTATATCTAACAAACTCTATAACAAAACTATCTCTCAAAAATGAAAGAAATTAATATTCTCAAACAAATACAAACTGAGTATGTTCATTATTAGTAAATATTCTTTTGGTGTTGAACAATGAGAACAATGGACACTGGGAGGGGAACATCACACACTGAGGTCGGCTGGGGGTTGTGGGGCTAGGGGAGGGATAGCCGGGGGTAGGGAGATTGGGGAGGGATAACATTAGGAGAAATACCTAATGTAGGTGACAGGGGGGATGGAAGCAGCAAACCAACATAGCATGTGTATACCTATGTAACAATCCTGCAAGATTGGCACATGTACCCCAGAACTTAAAGTAAAAAAAAAAAAAAAATTGAAGGAGTCTTTCAGGGTAAAATAAAAGACCATTAGACAGTAATATGAATCCATGCATACTAAAAACCAGTAAAGGAAAAATAAAAAAGGGCAAATATAAAAGACAACGTAAATGTGGTTTTGTTTGTAACTTTCACTATCTGATTTAAAAGACAACTGCATACGGTAATAATTATAAAACTCTAATGATGGGCCTAAAATAGAGATATAATTTGTATGGCAGTAATAGCACAAAGAAGGTGGAGAAATGAAGATACATTTCTATATTATTGAAATTAAGTTGGTATTAATTTAAATTGTTGGGATGCTCATTATAGTCCCAATTATGAAGAAAAGAAATTAAAAATGTAGTAAAAGGAATTGTAAAAGAAATAGAATAAAAAAGACAAAAACATAGAAAATATATAGCCAAATGATAGATATAAATATTACAGCATCAGGAAGAACATTAAGTGTAAATGTATTAAGCAGTCTGATCAAACATACTGCTTATGGATGAACAGAATGGGTTATACAAAAAAATGATCAAGCTATATGCTATCTATAAGAGGCATATTTTAAATTCAAAGACACAAATAAGTTAAAAAATAGAAGAATGGAAAAGACCTAACATACAATATCCAAAAAAAAAAAAAAAAAAAGCTGGAGCATCAATAATAATATCAGACAAATAGACATTAACGCAAAAATTGCTACTAAACACAAAGGGCATCTTGTAATGATACAGTAATTAACCTGTTAGAAAAGTGTTATTACATGTATGAAGGTAATAATAGAGCCCCAAAATACAAGAAGCAAAGCCTGACAGAACTGAAAGGAAAAATAGACAACAATAATAGGTGAAGAGTCAATTACCTCGCTTTCAATAATAGATAGAACAAATAGGTAGAAAATCTACATGGAAATAAAAGACTTGATAATACTACAAACCAGTAGACATCTGCAAAAACTTTACCAACAACAGCGGATACACTTTTTCCCCAGTGCTTAGGTAACGTTTTCTTATATGCACCAAATGATTAGATGTTAAGTCATAAAAGAAACATCAATAATTTCCAAGACTTTGAAATCATACATTTGTTTTCTAACCACAGTGAAATAAAATTAGAAATCAATAACCAAAAGAAATTAGAGAAATTCATCAATTTGTGTAAGTTAAACAATATTCTTAAAAAATTAATGGAGCAAAGAAAGAAAATCACAAGGGACATTATAAAAATACTTAGAGATGAACAAAAACGAAAACACAACATACCAATACATATGCGATGCAGCTGAAACAGTGCTTAGCAGGCAAATTATAGGAGCACAAACTTATATTTAAAGAAAGAAGAAAGATCTCTAATCAGTAATCTAAACCTTCACCCTAAGAAACTATAAAGACAGAGCAAAGAAAACCCAACCAAATGAGAGGAAGAAAATAATAATGATTAGTATGAAAATTAATGAAATAGATTTAAAAGATCAGTGGATAAATTCAATACAACTAAACATTTTTTATTTCAAAAAATAAATAAAACTGACATAATTTTAGCTACATTGGTCAAAAAAAAAAAAAGACTCAGATTATTTAAAGTGAAATCCTGAACATGACTACTGATCCTACAGAAATAAAAATGATTAGAAGAGAACATTAGAATAAATATATTCCAACAAATAAGATAGTCTAGATGACTAGACATATTCGGGAAAAAAAGACACACAAACTGCCAAAATCGACTTGAGGAGAAAAAGAAAATCTGAGTAGACCATGGAATGTAAAGAGATTGAGTCTGAAATTTAAAAACCCACAGCTAACATAATGTAATGATGAGACTTAATACTTTTCCCCTAATATCAAGAATAAGAAAAGACTTTGCCCCTCAAGATCCAGTTTTCTTTTTAATAATGACACTATCTCTCCTATTGAAAATGCATGATGGCTGGGTGCAGTGGCTCATGCCTATAATCCCAGCACTTTGGGAGGCTGAAGCAGGTGGATCACCTGGGATCAGGAGTTCAAGACAAGCCTGGCCAATAGGTCTCGCCTGGCATGTCTCTGCTAAAAATACAAAAATTTGCTGAGCATGGTGGCACATGCCTATAATCCCAGCTACTCGGGAGACTGAGGCAGGAGAATTGCTCGAACCCAGGAAGCAGATGTTGCAGTGAGCTGAGATAGCACCATTTTTAGTTGGAGCAAAATTCCGTCTCAAAAAATAAAAAAAAAAAAGAAAAAGAAAAGAAAATGCATGACTTAACATTTCTAATTTATAAATTTCATTTTAATAATAACCATTAGCTGTAATTGACACAGTGTGCTAGATGCTTTGCATAGATATCTTAGCCTATTTGGTTGGTATAACAAAGTACCATATGTTGGGTAATTTGTAAACAACAGAAATTTATTTCTCACAGTTCTGGAGCCTGGGAAGCTTAAGATTAAATTTCCATCAGGTTTGGTGTCTGGTGGGCCCATTCTCTTCACCCAGGATGGTGCCTTGAACACCATGACCTCACATGGCTGAAGGCAGAAAGGCAAAAGGGGCCAAATACTGCATGAATCCTCTTCTATAAGATTCTGAATCCCATTCACAAGAAAGGAGCCCTCATTACATAATCACCTTTAAAAGCTCCACCTGTTAATGCTGTTGCATTAGCGTTTAAGTTTCAACCCAAAATTTAGAGGAACAAAAATATTCGAAGGATGGTGATGGATTATCTAAATTAAATTCTCAATATCAAGTCTATTTTACAGATGAGGCAACTAGATTTAGATATTTACAATAGACTGTAAGCTCCAAAGTCAAATTAGGCAAAGTTTGAAAATTGGCTCTGCCATTTATTAACCGTGTGACCTTGTGGTAAGTTACTTATCTTCTCTGAGTTTCTTTACAAAAGAGGTAATTTATAAAATGTCCCTCATAGGGCTGTTGAGTATGAGAGATATAAAGCACTTGGGAACGGTGCCTGGAACATAGTGAAGCTTGATAAGAATTGGCTATTATTACTATTATCGTTATTATTGGTGACGCAGGTAGCAAATAGTAAAGTGAGGATTTGAACTCACATATGGTGGTCATGAAGATGTACTGCCTACATCTCATTTCAAGGAAGGACTTGCTTTCTAGCTGTGGATATTAAGCTCAGCAGAAGCCTTCAGCTGCCATCAACCCTTCCGCTGATTGCAGCAGGGTCTACCTCTGCTGCAATCAGTTGTCCTACTACAGGTCACATGATTCCCAGTACAGTCCTAGATTCAGTGATGAGTAAAGTGGGGTTATAAAAGTGCAGCCATTTTGACCATGGGACAACTCTGGTGAGTAATATTTATTTCTGCGTTTCTTGCCTGGTGAGCTAAGATGTTATTGGACCTTTAATATAGTCCAACTTTATCCCCTTCCCAATTCTGCTACTATCTACTCGCTTTCATAGGTATTGATCCTTAAATATTATGCACAGCAAACCCTGCCTTATATCTGCTTTTGAACAACTCTCCCTGTGACACCACACTAACACAACATGTACAATCCGTATATGGAAAGAAATTAAGTGGTATGAGACTCAGGTTTGTTATCAAACGGAGTAAGCGGAGAGAACTAATATTTACTGAGCTATCTTTATATGCTGGACTAGTCAGTACATTTCATGATTTAAAAAATTACCACCATCACTATCATCACACTCACAATTAGAGGCATACAGTAGTAAGTAGCTTGTCCAAAGTTGTACAAATCATGATCTCATGATGTATTTGAAGTAGCTCTTAAACTCATACACATAAAGACATTCTACTGTAATAACGAAGTCAATAAAATTTGTGTTAATACAAGTAAAAATGTACTTATAATAATATTGAGGATTGTCTTGAAACATGTTTCAAAGGACTTTGGTAAAATCTTCCAGTTAAAATACTACAGATCTTGCCTGATTCTGGTGAACTTTTGCCATGTCAGGTGGGGATAATTCTTTGGATTTCCTTTTGCCCTACATTGAGATAATTTATTATTTGAGAAAATTAAAGTTTTCTAAGTTCGCTTTTTAAGGTTTTGTAGCTCTCTCAACTCTAAAACAAAGTGAATTACAGCCATACATAGCATAATGACATTTCAGTCAATGACAGACTGAATATACAATGATGGGCTCATAAGATTATAACACCCAATTTTTAATATACCCTTTCTATGTTTAGATACACATCTACCTTTGTGTTACAATATCCTGCAGGATTCAGTACAGTAACATGATGTACAAGCTTGCAGACTAGAAGCAGTAAGCTCTACCATAGACCTTACGGATGTAGTAGGCTGTGCCGTCTGTTTGTGAAAGAGCACTCTATGATGTTTACACGATAACCAAATTGCTTAGTGATGCATTTCTCCGGATGTATCCCCATCTTTAAGCAAGATATGACTGTACAGTTGGCACTTGAACAACTCAGGGGGTAGGGGTGCCAACTTCCTAGGCAGTCAAAAATCTATGTATAACTTGTGACTCCCCCAAATCTTAACTATTAATTGCCTATTGTTTACCAGAAACCTTATCAATAATAAAAACAGTCAGTTAACATGTGTGTTATACATTGTACTCTTACGTTAATGTAATCTAGAGAAAAAAATGTTATTAAGAAATTCATAGAGCTGGGTGAAATGGCTGCACCTGTAATCTCAACTAGTCAGGATGCAGAAGAGGGAGAACTGCTTGAGCTCAGGGGTTCAGGAGTATAAATCCAACCTGGGTAACAAGGAGACACTGTCTCTTAAAAAAATAAAAAAGAAAAAAATCATAAGAAAAAATATGTTTACTATATGTATTCAGTAGAAGTGGATCCTTATAACGGAACTTCATTCTCATAATTTTCACTTGAGTAGGCTGAGGAAAAGGGGATGAAGAGGCTGGTCTTGCTGTCTCAGGGGTTGCAGAGGTGAAGGAAAGTTCATGTATAAATTGACTCACAGTTCAAACCTGTGTTGTTTAAGAATCAGCTGTATCTTGGTTAATATGGAGGTTCCCCTGAAATCCTCCACAGCTATTCTTGCCACACTCCAATGAGTGTACATTACCTGGAGGGCTTGTTAAGGTACCAAGTAGTCATCCCCACCCAGAGTTTCTGATTCAATAGGTCTGGGATGGTGCTCAAAATTTACAATTCTTTGTTTCTTTCTTTTTTTTTCCAGATGGAGTCACACTGTGTTGCCCAGGCTGGAGTGCAGTGGCACCATCTTGGCTCACTGCAACCTCCACTTCCCAGATTTAAGTGATTCTTCTGCCTCACCCTCCCGAGTAGCTGGGATTACAGGCACATGCCACCACGTTCAGCTAATTTTCTGTATTTTTAGCAGAGATTGGGTTTTCACCACGTTAGCCAGGATGGTCTCAGTCTCCTCACCTTGTGATCCACCCACCTCGGCCTCCCAAAGTGCTGGGATTACAGGCATGAGCCACTGCGCCCAGCCCAGAATTTACATTTCTAACAAGTTCACAGGCAATGCTGATGGGGATTGGTTCAAGAACCACCCTTAGAGAACCGCTGCCTACTACAGTTATTTCTCCATAAGCCACAGCACGTAAGATCTAATTATTTCCTTCTTCACTGCTCCCCCTTCCCTGCTTTAGATGCTATAATAGAGTTTCATTATTTTTTGGCAAAAGAAACTTAACATGGCCTACAAGCATAAACATGGTCTGGCATAACCATGAATATTTGTTGAATTAACTAAATAAGCAAGTGTCAAGAGCTTCTGAAGTATGTTTTGCTGTTGTAGTTTTGTGTTATCATTTTTGTAAATACCAACATTCAACTAAGGGATCGTTGTGGTTAAGGTGCTCTCATGGGCTTCTATGATGAATTTTGCCTAGAATAAAGCATGCAATTTTCTTATGCCTAGGAGGAAAGAAGGAAGATGGAGAACATTTGGTCAGGCTGACCCATCATAATAATTCAGCGTACTATTAAAAAAAAAAAAAAATGAACAAATGTCCAGTATCACAGAGCACATAGCAATTGAAGGCTCAGTGAATGAGTATGAATGAATATCCAGTCATTACAGCTAGCCATTCATTTCTGGCTGTGACATGGCAAATTTTATTTAGGTGATTTCAGTGATGAGGGAACCTGCAGATAACCAACTCTGCTTCTCCTTTGCCTCTTCCCTCTTGTCTAAGTGCTGGCCTAAATCAAAACTTTAAGATTCACAATTCATCAAGATGACTCTGTTAGTGCATCATAAATTGGGCAGATTAGATTTTGTATATTTTTAGCTCCACAAATCATAATTTATGAATCTCTGTGTTGGATGCAGAATGATAAGAAAAATACAGGGAAATGTGGGGACCAGGGTGAGATAATATCATTTGAATTAGACAAATGAGACCCTGCTGAAAAGGAACACCCAGTGTCTCCAGACAAATTTATGAAATCATAACAAAAAATAATTACAGTGAAGAAATGGCTGATGCTGGATGAACCTGCTTAATTCCTAATGCTGGTTGGCAGCTCTTCATCCTGATTATTCCATCTGGAGATAATTATGTGATATCATCCATAAAATTAAATCATAAATCAACCCAACTAGTGCACAGGCCAGAAAGCTGCTGAGAAGGCCACGTGTAGGAGTGGTGAGACTTCTCATCTTAATGAGAGACATGGTAGAGAAATTAAGAGAAAAAGACACGTAAGGGTGACCCTCAGCATGTCCACAGGCTCACTTGCTGACAGCTGCTGCCAACGTCCGTGCCCAGCAGCATTAGGACAGCCAGCATTCTGCCTCCATTACCCATTTGTTGAAGAGAGAAGAATGTTCTATTCATGAATGGAATTTTGTTTTGCTTTTTGGAGATCGCTGCTTTGAGTTGTGAATGTCCAAAACAAACTCACCTTATTTGCTTTCTGATGAAATATTAACAATGATGGAAAGTTTATAAACATGACAAAAGTTTTATACAAGAACATTTGACAAAACATCCTTGCTAGGCCTAGTTTTTGATTTTAAAAGTGTGCCACCAGTCTCTGATTTTTGTTAGTAAATGAACCGGAGTCAATTTGCAGGTTATTTTTTGACAAGATTTGCCCTTTTCAGATATCAACATATAATTTTAAAGCAGTTAATTATGATGCATAAAAGAATAAAGTTATTAAAATAAAGACAAATATATGATTTAAATAACTCCTGCTGATTGCCAAAAGTGCTTTTGCTGTGGCCAGCAAGTTAGACAAGATCAAAAGTCCAAGGTCATCTCACACTTCCTAATAGCTCAGGCTGGAGCAAATGGCCTAAGGCATATATTTCTTGGTGTTGAATCTTTTGACAAAATCAACCTCATTGGCTTTGCAGATTCCATTTGTGACCATAATAAATGCCGAGTCCAGCTGTACATTGATTTTCTAAATTTTCAAAGTAGCAGCAGTAGCAGATGTTGAGAAGCTAGCAGCTTGTGAGCATCTGCGTTGGGAAGGTCGTTGTGACAGTCAGCAAAAACGTAACTAGAACAATAATCAAGATAAGTCCTTTCTTGTCCTTTACCTTCAGCCCACACTTGATAATAATATTAGTTCCAGTACACCAAGAAAAGTCATCAGTTCTGAAAAATGCATGGTCTTTTGTTTTAATTGTGTTATGTACATATAATGCGTGTATTCTGAACTTTATACATCTGCAAGTGCAGAGGTCTAGTTAGTTTGGACAATTCTAAAATGTGAGCTGATCAGAAAATGAAAAATCTTCATAGAAATAAAGACGATTTGCCTGTCTTTAATTATAAGTATTTCCTTGCCTCCATCTCCTGCCCCTACTAATGCTCATTGTCTGCTCTTCATTTTGGCTAATCTCAACTAGAACTAGAAAACCACATATATCAATTTTATAATAATGAATAGCACCAGAATTCCATTTTTATTAGGTTTATTATTTGTTCAAGAGTCTTTTAGTTGCAAACCTCAAAAACTCAACGCGTTAGTCTACGCAAAGAGAATACATTTATTCTAAAAAGTAAATTTACATAAAGATCTAGATATTTATGCCTAGAGGTGAACCAGTTCAGACATAGTTGCGTCCTCTTCTCAAATAATCCTGTTAGCGCTCCTACCATCACTCTTTCCCCCACCTTCCTACCTCTATTTCCATCTCCATGTTGATCTCCAGCTATCTATTTTTTGAGTTTTCTTTTTGCATTTGGCTTTAGACTCAGACTCTCTTTCTATAAAAATGAACAAAACCCCAAGTAATAGTGAAGTGAAAAATTTGTAAAAAAATCTCCTGATTGCCCAACTAACTGCCACTATCTGTACACTTGCTTCCTGATTGCTTACTAGGAAGTCCCTTGAGAAATTGCCACATTGCCTAAAACCTTGAGTTACTCCCCCTACCCCTAATCTATAAGAGTTGTGTGCTGTTCCAGGCTGGGAGTCCAAATCTTTGGGTACAAACCCTGTCTGGGCCCACTGGCATGATAAACTGTGTTCCTCCGACCCTCTGAGTGCCATCTGGGTTTCTTGTCAGGTAAAATCTTCCATAACAATAGCAGGCTTATATATTCTTTAAGATCTATGGCTTCAGCGAGTATATATTTCTCAATGACTTCAGAAAACAGTGCAACGTGGCTGTAGCAAATATATAAGAAACGGTGGAAGATAAGGCTAGGCGGTCTGATTAGCACTAAGCTAAATGCTATAAATTTAGCCCATCACAGGAAGTTTTAAAGTTGTGAAATGAAGTGACTAGAGCTTGATTTTAGAGGGATTACTTTGATAGCAATATGGAGAATGAATTAAAATTGAAAAAAAAAGCCTAGATTCTTGAAGAGGAGTGCAGATGAGTGTTGGTGATAGGATTAGAAAGGATACAGGCCCCGGTGGGGTGGCTCATGCCTGTAATCCCAGCACTTTGGGAGGCCTAGGCAGGCAGATCACCTGAGGTCAGGAGTTCGAGACCAGCCTGGCCAACATGGTGAAATCCCATCTTTAGTAAAAATACAAAAATTAGCCTGGTGTGGTGGTGTGTGCCTGTATTCCCAGCTACTTGGGAGGCTGAGTCAAGAGAATCACTTGAACCTGGGAAGGGGAGGCTGCAGTGAGCCGAGATCATGCCTATGCACTCCAGCCTGGATGACAAGGAGAGATTCTATCTCAGAAAGAAAAAAACAGGGATTAGACAGGGTAAAAGGCAAATTGAAAGGTCTCTTTGAGGAATATAATTAAAATAATTCAGCAACCGATTGATTACGGCCAAACGAAACAAAAAAGGAAAAATGAACAACCGAGTCAAAGTTTCTAGTTTGATGATTGAATGGATTTTAAAGTCATTTACTGATATATTAAGACATCTCAAGGCAGAGTTTGAATACATTCTTTCTTTGTAGATAATTTACTTTTTCTGCCCCTTAGGTAAAAATGCTATCCAATCTGATACCTCTTACATTTCTTACACGGCAGAAAAATTATGGTTCAGATTTTAGACAACATTCAAAATTGGAATTAATGTAATATTTTGACCACTGGGCCATTCTATCTTTCAGGCTAATTTCATTAAATGACATCATAAGTTTAAATATTCCTTCTAAATTTTTAATAATCCAGAGAATTAATGTGAAAATATTTGATTTTTCTTCAAATATTGTATGCTATAACTTAAAGATTTTTTTTAAGTTAGTTTATTGAAGCCTACATTTAACAATTACACAGAAGAGGACATTTAGGATATGTCTGATCAAGCTCCTGGTGCTGCAGTGGGCAGTGCCCAACAGGCAAGACAAAGAAGAATATTGAGACCAATAAAATTTTATTTACAAAACAGACAACCAGCCATAGTTGGCCAATTTAATTGTCTAAATTATTAAATCATAATATTATCTACCTTGATTACTGTTTTGTTTTTTGTTTTTTGCATCCTCTTGAGCTTTTTTTTTGTCTAAGGATAGTGTTTCATCCTAGTCTCAGTTTTGTTGCTACTAAGCTAAAAGGAGTTTGTTAAGTTCAAGGCATTGTATTCAGAACGAAAACTCTGAGTAGAAAGATTAAGGGCCAAAAGAATCTATCCATAAGTCATCAGTGTGGACACAGATTTCAGGGGAAGCCAAGCTCACTTCCAGGCGGTTGGAAAAAGCATAAACCTATTTTGGGACACCATCCTTCAAACGCAGCTAGCCTAATTATAGCAGTAAAGATGTGAGTGCGTTGGTTGTTTTCCTACCATGAATGTGCTATTAATTTTTTTGAAATGTAAAGAGGAGGAAATAATTTATAAAATGTGACATTTGATTCTGAGTCTTGCTGTTAAAAAATATGTCCAGCATAGTCCAGCAATATCAGTATCGCTTGCTTGCTTAAGAATGCAAATTCTCAGGCCACATCTCTTACTTACTGGATCCATATCTGCATTTTAACAATATTTCCAGGCAATTTTTATGTACATTAAAATATGAAAAATGACCTCTAAAATGGACTATAAAAATAAAATAAAATTTTTATTTATTATTGTTTTTGAAACTGCCATCGCAAAATTATAACTGAGACAGTGAAAGAAATCTGACTAACCAACTCCATTTTGTGTCTAAGCTCTAAGATGTCCTTGTTCATTCTTGGGCATAGGCCGAACTAACTTTGGGAGGAACTTAGTTTACAGTCTATCTTTGAAACAAAGGTGATAACAGCCCTTTCCCAAAACAAACCCCTTTCCTACCTGGGGAATACACTGCCTTTGTAGGACTAACAAATTAGCCATAAGATTAGAAATTACGGTTTAAGAGGCAGCTGGAGGCTACAAGATTCTAACCCTCTCCCCAGATTGCTCCTGGAGACAACATCATTATTATAAAACCTAAGATCAGTGCTAGAGATATTTTGCCAACGATGCCCTGGGTAGATCAGCCGGCACCACCCAGATCCATACACTGGCTCATCTGGTCTTGTGGCACCCACCCAGGAACTGAATCAGTGCAAGAGGACAGCTTTGACTATTTATGATTTCATTTCCGACCCAACCAATTACCACTCCTGACTCAATGGTCCTCTTACCCACCAAATTATCTTTAAAAACTCTTATCCCTGAATGCTTGGGCAGGCTGACATGAGTAATAATAGGACTCTGGTCTCCCACACAGCTGGCTCTGCATGAATTATTCTTTCTCTATTGCAATTTCCCTGTCTTTATAAATTGGCTGTGTCTAGGCAGTGGGCAAGGTGAACCTGTTGGGCAGTTACATCTTTATCTCCTACTCTTACCTTTTATATATATTACATATAAATTAATTCTATATTATATTATTGCATTAGCTCATATTTATTATTTTGGGGAATATATTCAGAAACTTTGTTTTTTTAATCAACAGAAATACGCCACCAAAAATTTTTGGAAGCCACTGCTTAGAAGGTCACAACCCTGGCCTACCAGTCCTCAGACAGAGAAATAAAACAGGAAAGAACAAAGCCTGGAATATTCTAATCTTCTGGAGTAAGCTTCAAGGTTAGTCTGTTATCCAAAAATCATGATGACTAATTAATGCATGCATCATTTACCAAAATCCTCATAGAGCTATCTAGGAAACTTCTTTAACTAAGTTGTTCCCAAATGATTTATAATTGTCCTTTAATACTTGAACTTGGAGCATACAAGCAAGCTGGATTCACAAGTCAATGCTTAGAGAACTGTCAAGTGATAAAGAACAAAGTAAATTCAGAATTTTCCATAATCCTTTCTATGACCAATAAATGGAGTCATAGCTAGTCATCTAAAATTCCTCATATGACACTATTTTTTTCTGGGTAAACAGTGAAATGCAAGTATCACGGGTTATTAACAACCTGCTAAATGTTCCATCCTCTAGAAACAGGGACATTTATGCTAATGTAAATCCCCTTTCTGAGACACATCCTCCTATGTTATTAGTGATGCTTTGACTTGACTACTTCAGTCAAAGCTCAGTTTCTTGCTTTCTTCATTACTTATTATATCTATTTCTCCCTTTCTTTCTCCCTTTTTTGTTCTTTTCATCACATAATTCAGGTTAAATGTGACTCACGTTAATAAAAAAAATAAGGAAAAATCAGTCAATGGCTCTTGGAAAGATCTTAATATTAACATTTAACTTGAGAACTATCTGAGGATTAGATAAGCAGACATTTTAAAGTAATAACTTGCATTTATTACCTTTATATATCTGAATGTGGCCTTTGGGGAAAATTCAAATGACAAGTCCCAGGCCAAACAATTTTCTTTTCAGCCTTTGTACTTAAGCTGCTCGAGAATACAGGCCTATAGCACAAAGAAACCACATTTAGATAATTGCTTCTGTTTTCCTGTCCAATTTACCATAATGAGCTTCACTCTTACAGGAGTCCATCTGGGTTTGCACATGAATCTCGCTTATTCATACTTCCTTTCAGCCTCTCAATCACTGTTAGTAAATCTCTCTGGCAGGCATCCAAGATGGCCCTAACTCATATTAAAATCCAGTTTTCAGTCAGTGATGCTACAGTGGTTTTTGTTAGCACTTGAATGCTATCATTATGGAAAATTTCATCAAAAAATATAAAAATAAGCAAAAAAGATCAGCCCGTGAAAGTTAAAATATGAGAGGCAGAGCAACACACAGGAACAACATAGGATTGAAGGTAAAAATTGGTTGTTCAGTAACTTTGGACAAATTACTTAATCTCATTCAGTCTTATCTGTAAAATGGGAACACATTTATTTACTTTATGGAGCAGTAATGATTCTTAAGTGTGATCAATATAAAAAGTTCTTAGAGTAAAATTTCTTTTCTGACTTCTTAGGATTTCTGACTGGGTCTAAGCAGTAAACCACCATAAGAAAAATTAGCAGGAGAAAAACCTACACATTTTATTCCGCAATTTTTTATCTACAAGGGTGCCTTCCCAAGGAAAAAAATGAAGACTCAAAGAAGCAATGAGAGCTGAAAGTTTGTATACTAGATGAACAAAGAGTAGTACATTGTGAAAATTTGTTGAGACAAAGGGGTTTGAGCTAGGGCACAATTAAATTTTAATTGTGGAAAAATACTGGGTATATAAAGATTAGTTTAACAAGATTTGTACAGATTTCTCTTAGTCTTGATTTCCCAATTTGGGTGATAAGAATGTGTTTCTTCCTCCTGGTATGGGGAGGGTAACTTTCTCATAGGAATTTCATGTCTTGCTTTCAGGAAGAAAAGGAAGATCAGAGTACCCTTTTTGCATCTGTTGTTATCAAATGCTTTAACTCAAAATAATCAGTATGCCAAAGTGGCATACTTTGGGATGGCATGTTCTGAACATGCCTATGGTATGATCTCTATGCTAACTATTGATTATTAAAATCAACACATTGACTTTGACTCAGATAATGTAAAGTCTTTCTAAATAAGCCTGGATCACTATAACCTGACTGAATCCATCAGCAATATCTGAAAAAAAAAAAAAATTGATGTCAAGTAGGATATTCATCAACTTGGAAGATTGAGGGTAAAGTTTAAAAAAAATGGCAGTGAATTTTCTAGCTCTATTGAAGAGAAAAGGAGAGGCCTTAACCAAAACCACTTATTTCTGATCCTCAAAATGAGTTGAGTGCTTTAAGCTATCCTAAACTGACGCAAATTAGCATTTCAACATTTGAACAATCTAACTCAGTAGTTCTTAGCTTTGGCTGCTCATTATGATCCCCTGGGAAGTTGTTGTTGAGGCTCCATCCCCAAGAAGTTTGGAGCTGACTTTTCTGGGTTAGGCTTAGACACTGGTATTTTACAAAACAGTCCCAAGGCAGTCGGGGTTGAGATCCACTGATATCACCACTCTTGTCTTAATTTGTTGCTCACCAATTACCTTTTTGATTCCTGTGTAGACCTTCTCTTCATGAACAAATAACAGAAGAATTTTAAATATTCCCAGACCTGTGGCTGATATCTCCCACGATGAATCATCAATGTGACATTTGACTATGACTTGGTTTTCCATGAAGGCTGATGGCAGAGTATGAGCCAATTTTTCTAGAGTGAATTTTACTTGTCCCTGTGATAGTTATTAGTCTTACTGTAAATTAATAAGTCAATATTTTGTAGCTCTAGCTCAATTTCCCATCTCCTATTCATGAGTCAACTTCTAGAAATCTGATTACTTCTAATAATAAAAAGTCTTTGCCCCTTTATTCTTTCTAGTTCCCTTCTCCTTCCTTTCTTTCTTGTTCTTTTTTGAATAAGTTAATCTAAAAGCTATCAGAAACCAAGCAAGCAAGGTTGACAAGCAGCCAATCAAGGTATATTTGAGGGAGGCACAGGTACCCAGAGCAGAGTGCTGGCAACTAAGCGTGGAAAAAAGAATAAGTACATGGGGAGAGGAGTGAGCGGTGCCTGGTGAAGGTGTCGCACCCCAAGCAGAATGAAGAGGACATCCACATGAACAGGAGAGGGTTTTCAGCTTGAGCATGAACTGCTAGGGCCCAGGTGAGGCAGAAGAGCATCCCCATGGATATGTAGCTTGCTGCATGGTATCACCACCCAAGTGGAGTGAGGAAGTTGTTCGTTGTGATGGATCTTATAGTCTGAGCAGGGTGAGGAGGGAATCTGTGACGGAAATGGGAGGATAGTGACAAAGAGATTGATTACATATAGGGGTTTAATCAAATAAGAAAATACACTAGAAGAATAGGAGTGAGGTTGATCATGGTCAGGGAAGAGAGTTACAAATATGGAAAAGACGAAAGCCATAATGATTCTTATGATATAGACTTGAAATTGGAGGCATTAGAGTATGTTATAGTTTGTGGTATAGATAGACAAATAGATGGATAGACAGAAGAATGTGTATATGCATTCTATGGTTTGAATGTGTCTCCTCAAAACTTCAGGTCTTGCCAAATGTGATAGTATAAAAAGGTGGTGCCTTTAAGAGGTGGTTAGGCCACAAGGATCTTCCATCACAAATGAAATTAAGGTCTGAAAAAAAAAAAGAGGCTTCGCACAGCATTTGGCAAGCTTGCCCTTCTGCCTTCTACCATGTGAGGACAAAACAAGAAAGCTTTACCAGACCAGATGCTGGAGCCTCCAGAAAACTGTGGAAAGTAAATTTCTGTTCTTTATTTATTATTTATTTTTCCATAAGTTATTGGGGTACAGGTGGTATTTGGTTGTATGAATAAGTTCTGTAGGGGTGATTTGTGAGATTGTGGTAATTTCTCTTCTTTGTAAATTATCAATTTCTGGTATTCTGTTGTAGCAGCATGAAGCAAACGAGGACAATTCACACAAACACACATCTATACACTAGATATGCACATATACACACACTTTTTGTTTTTTATGAGACAGAGTGTCTCTCTCTCACCCAGGCTGGAGTGCAGTGGCATGATCTTGGCTCATTGCAACCGCCGCCTCCCATGTTCAAGCAATTTTCTTGCTTCAGCGTCCCGAGTAGCTGGGACCACAGGCATCCGCCACCATACCCGGCTCATTTTTGTATTTTTAATGGAGATGGGGTTTCACCCTGTTGGCCAGGTCTCAAACTCCTGACTCTAGGTGATCCCCCACTTTGGCCTCCCAAAGTACTGGGACTGCAGGTGTGAGCCACTGTGCCCGGCCTCACACACATATTTTTGAGTTCTATTCACTAAGAGAAACAATATCTCAATAATAATGAAGACACATGACACCAAGACTTTAGTTTCTAATATCATTCTCCATTAATGGAAGTAAGCAAGGCTCTTTGCATAAATGTCTGATTCCAGAGATAGGACATAGAAAATGCAAGTAACCTAGACCACCTTGTGACAGGAAGGAAGTCTCCAAAGGATGATGGGATATGTTAACAAGACACAGAAATAGACAGCAAGAGTTTCCCCTAGCCAAATCTAAGAAAACTATTTTCCTCTGAAAAAAAGAAAACCATGAGTTCATAATAATGCAAATAAACCAATCAAAAGTTTGATAAAGAACAGGATATTCACATAGTCTCAACATATTTCACATGAAATCCTTATTAATTCCAAAGAGAAAATGAGTAAATTTCTAGTGAGAAACCTGGTAGAGACCATCTTAATCAGATGATCATAGTTAAACTCATCAATAAAAGGACAAAGCAAAATTGTATGCCAACTAACAGAATGTAGTGAAAATAATACAGAAACTCATTTGTGATATTCCTGCCAAGGAGGTGTAATCTGAATCTAATCATAAGGAAACATCAGATAAAGCCACACTAAGGAAAATTTTATGTAATAACTGGTTTGTAATTATCAGAATCATCAAGCAAAGACTGAAGAGCTATTGAAGGAAAATAAAGACATGGCAACTAAGTGTAATGCTTCATTCTGACCTAAATCCTTTCTATCATAGTCTTCACTGGGACAACGGGCAAACTTGAATGTAGCCTGCGATTAGGAGATAGTAATGGATCAGTGATACTTTCAGTGATTTTGATGATTGTATTGGATTTATATAGAAGAATTTCCCTGTTTGTAGGACAGATACATGAACTTACTGGTGATGAGGTGGGAGGAGATAGACCATCATGTAGGCAACTTGCCTCAAATGGCCCAGAACAAAACACTTGGTAATCTTTCTGCAAATCTCTAGTTTGAGTTGTTTAGAAGCAAAACAAGGTACTTTGAAAGAGAGAACCAGATTCTGCAAGTTGATTTCCAAGGGTGATCTCCATCTTTTATTCACTTTTCCTTTGGAGACAAGATTATCATTTGGAATTTCTTGGTATTTATCTGTCTTTCCTTCTTGCCGTAACTCATCCTATTATTCTCCCTCTCCTAAGCTGGACAACAAGAACCTAGGATATTTACCTTGTTGACACTATGCTTCATGGCTGTCTATATATTCAGAAGTGCCTTTCAAACTTGCAAACTGGAAATTACACAATACATTTTACCAGTAAACTGCATGTGAAACATCTGTTTTATGTAGCCAAGTGTACGTTGTGGTGTTTGGCATTTATCCAAAATCCAAATATTTGAAAGGTAAAGCATAGTGACAGAAATCTCAAAGGTTGAATAAGATTCTAATGTGACCATAATATAATAAGCTCCCTGAAGTCTTTGTTTACCTTTCAATAATTGAGGCATACAATAGCGGCTGACACAAAATATGGGACACTCAATAAATATTTATTGAATTAATGAGACAATGAACAAATTCACTTAGCCTTTCTAAATGTCAGAATATATAATACTAGTAGACTGAATAGATTTTCTCTACAGTAAGTTTTGCTTCTAAAATGTATTATTTATTATATCCGATATTGCAGCTAGACTTTATATTATCTGATCATGCATTAAGAAGTTTATTCATCTGAATTCCGTCTTATGCTCTTAGCTAAGACTGAAGGTCTGATAAATGCAGTTCACAGACAACACAATATATTGAAAGAAGCTCAATATATTGAAATATATATATGTATATTACCTATCAACTGATATATATTATTTATATATATTGAAATAATTGGTTTTGAGAGAACTGAGGTCTAATTCCACTTTCCGCCAGTAATTATCTATATTTTTAAACAAGTTATTTAGAACTCTCTCTGAGCTACAGTGGCTCAGGGTTCTTCAGTATACAGAGGAGGTTAGCATAAATTTCTAATGGTTTATTTTTCTGCTATAAAATGTTGACTCTATGATATTTTGCAGAAATAGCTGTCGAAGTCATGAATTTGGAAAAAAAATTACTTCATTATTAAAACTATTGCCGTTAAGAACCTGACTTAAGAATACAGAAAGTGACAGAATAATCTTGCAAAACAGCTGTAAGGATTTAAATACGTTTAGCTTTGTTAATTGATCAGATTGGCATGTATCCCCTGTAGAGCACTGTGGAATTCACTAGCTTGTTCATCATACATAGAAATATTAACTGTAAGAGGCACACAACATTACCCCTTTGGTAATGGTAATGGTTGTGTTAGAATAAGATTACAAGAGTAGGAGTCAAATTAGGTGGAGTCATTTTGATCCTACTTTCCTTCTAGAAAATTTTAGGAAAGTTTCAATTAAGTCTTAAAGAGCTCTGAGCTTGTAAATAAAAGAAAATACTAAAATAATGTCAATATGAGTTTTATATTTAGCTCTAAAAGTAACTGCTCTGCCAATGTTTCCCTTGTATCACTATCCTAATTCATGAAATGAGAATATCTATTTATACAATTAGCTTTTATTAATCACTGGTTATGACATATCCACTGTGTTAAACTCCAGATATAGAACATAAAGATTCAACTCTTCTTACTAGGGTTTTCTCAGAAGTATTCTGTAAGGCAAGGACTTGGGTACAGACAATATTTGGAAGATGATCCTAGGAAGCACAAATAGAGGAGTGTGGAAAGTGACACAATTAAGTCAGAAAAGCCAGCTGTTGTATCTTCATAAATGGATTAATTGCAGTGGCAGCTAGGACTCTGTCCTACTGGGGACACTTGGAAGAATCATGTAGAACATATATCTTAAAATTGTCCCAATGAGGAACTTAAGAGCTGAGTTCTGGTGTATTTTCCTTCCCAAACATGACCACAACAATCTCTCTCATCTGATATGCTCCTCTTCTCCTGTGGCCTTGAGACTCATCTACTTAAGAGCTTGGGTCTAATCCCCTCCCCTTAAATATGGATAAACCTGTAACCTTAGTGGAAGTGGTGTTACGTGACTTCAGAGACTGGAACATAAAGGGAAATACAACTTCTTTTAGTTTCTGTTAGGATGCTCACCTTAGAACCCTGCCTCCATGCTGCGAGGAGCCCAAACTACATGTGGATGACACATGCAGATGTTCCAGCCATTAGATCCACATAAGGAGCCAGCTACAGCCAGCACTGATTGCCAGAAATTGATTAAGGAAGCTTTCTGATGATTCCTACCCTCAGTTACCAAGTCACTCCACGACTGCATTTTCTCAGATGAGATCTAACCATCCTGGGGTAGAGACAAGCTGTCTTTGCTTTACTCTTCCCAAATTCTTGACTCTCAGAATTTGTGAGCTCCCTGGTAAAATCAATGTTGTTGTATGGCTCTAAGTTTGGGGTGTTTTATTATGTAACAACAAACAGACACCGGGGCATTAATCCACCAATATCTGACCCTCATTGGTTGTAAAGCATTAGGTCTCTAGGACATTCAGGCTGCTCTACACGGCTGAAAAAATTCGTGCAGATAGAATATCACAGAGATTTAAGCACTTGAAGTGAGAAGCTGTCAGGGTATAAAGTTTCTGCTTCCTGCAGCTCCAGGTGATGGCTGAGGTGACTGAGGACAGAGGGACAGAGCAACCTCACATCTATCTCACCTGTGGTCAAATTGTATACATTATAGGGTAGAAGATGAACATGCAAACTGACAAGCTTGAATATGCTAAATCCATTGATGGAGTTAGTAGAAGTCTCTTTGACAGGTCAAAGGAGATCCTCCTACTCCAGACCTCAAGGTATGAGGACGGTTTCCCAGAAGAACAACTAAGTGAGTGTGTCAGCTCCCACTGCATCAGGACATAGGGAGGAGAAATCAGTAACTTCTCCAATATGCCAAACTCATCTGTAGAAAAGTATTTTATAAAACATCTGTTTTTAAGATTGCATTATGGTGGCCAACAAATAAAACCTTGGTAGGTTACAACTAAGCATATGATAACTGGCTTCCTTTTCTCAGAGAACAATGTCTCAGCCTGTACAGAACTGATTTAGTTACCTGACTATTCTTGAAGTCAGGAGGAATACTTTTGATTTTTTGGTAAGTGAAGGTAATATACTCTCTCCTAGTGATATTCTGTAAATT
>CAUYUD010032381.1:0-27461 GCA_963575295.1 Alouatta caraya
CCTGGAAACCATCATTCTCAGCAAACTGACACAAGAACAGAAAATCAAACACCGCATATTCTCACTCATAGGCAGGTGCTGAACAATGAGAACACATGGACACAGGGAGGGGAGCATCTCACACTGGGGTCTGTCGGGGGGTGGGGAGTTGGGGAGAGATAGCATGGGGAGAAATACCAGATATAGGTGATGGGGAGGAAGGCAGCAAATCACACTGCCATGTGTGTACCTATGCAACAATCTTGCATGTTCTTCACATGTACCCTCAAACCTAAAATGCAATAAAAAGTATACATATTTAAAAAAAAAAAAAAAAGAATTATTTAAGACATTGGCAAGGCCAGAAGCCAGATGCTACTATTATCATACACCCACAACTCACATAAAGATCATTTTCACAAACATAGCATTTATAAAAGGAAATACCGTAACTTGATTGAAAACCTATTATGATTTAAATTATCTAAGTAGAATTACAAGTTTATAATAAGTAGCATTTGTTTTAGCTATATAATTTCAAAGGTTATTTTTAAAGTTTTGCAAGAAAAAAGGAAAAAAACTAGATAAAAATCAGTCATCTTTTACTAGCAAAATATTTATAGAGTTCATGCTGAATTACAATAATTGCATTTATTTTTTTATTCTGAGATGAGTCTCGCTCTGTTGCCCAAGCTGGAGTGCAGTGGCACTATCTCGACTGACTGCCACCTCTGCCTCCTGGGCTCATGCGATTCTCCCGCCTCAGCCTCCTGAGTAGCTGGGATTACAGATGCACGTCACCACGCCTAATTTTTTGTATTTTTAGTAGTAGAGAAGGGGTTTCCGTCATGTTGGCCAGGCTGGTCTCGATCTCCTGACCTCAAGTGATCCGCCCAGCTCGGCCTCCCAAAGTGCCGGGACTATAGGCGTGAGCCATCCTGCCCAGCCTTGCATTAATTTTATTTTTTAAAAAAGGTTTACAAGTTTCCCACCCAACTGAAATACCTGTAACTTACTTAGAATCATGCGAAATTTTAAAACTCTATTTAACTTCCAGAGATAAAACTGCCAACAAAGTAAAAACAATTGTTTCTATAAAATTTCTGATACTGAATAACTTAATCTGTAGTACATCACAGCTTAAAAAGCACTTTCCAGATTCTATACACATAGCCACTACTTTTCCAACTGAGTTTTTCTAAGCATTATAATACAAATGTATGGAAGAACTACTCATTTTAAAAGGTTGTGTTCTAGAACTTTATTTCGTAATTTTTATTTCATTCAAAAATGGAGACTTTCTACGTAAAGGCAGCAGTGATCTAAACCCCAAGTAGGAGAAACTTGGTTCTTCACTGATATCACAACTAACTTTTTCTGCAAAGGCTCACATCTCAGAGTCCATCTTGACAGGACTGAGTAAACTGATAGAATGACCCTTAACTTTGAAAGTATAAACATTAAACGGTTACGCAGGGTAATACGAACTTTTCAGTAGCTCCAGGAGTTGAGATTCAACAACTCATCTGTATAAGAGCACTCTATTTTAAGTTACATTAAAATAACTTAAACCTGTGATCACTTGAGTAGATCGCAGATGAACAGATCAATAGTAGTGCAGTGTATTTTTCCCTTCGCGTATAAAGACCAACACACACACACAACACAAAGTGCACAAAAGAAACTATCATTTTCCAAAGTGCTTTAGGTGAATGTGAGCCATAATGTAAAAAACAAACAAACCACACAAACAAAAAAATGCTAACAACATCAACAAAAATTCCAAAACCATTTCACAGTGGTCTGCTTGTTACTCCTACAACAAAATCTACACAAGAAAATCAAGTTTCATTCCCTCTTGACGACAAAACAATGGGCTGCATTTCTACGTCTACTTTTGCATGAACCCATCAACCTGCCGTGTGAGGGGTAGATTAAAGCGACCCAGGCCGCCATCCTCCCAGCTGGAGGGTTGGTGAGGCCTGAGTGGGGAAGTGGAGAAAGCCATGAAAGGGGCGGCTGCGGCTATAACCAACCCAAGTGCGGCCCCCTTGGGGGTCGTCTGCAGCTCGCAGGAGGCCTGTGACGCAGTTTCCGGGGACACCTGGCTTGAATGCAGCTGACCAAGCCTCACGCGCCCACCAGCTCACCTGGCCCCCAGCCCTCCCTCCAGGCTGCCTCCCTACTAGGTGGGCCCTTGGGCTCCTCACCGGATGCTCTGGACACCCTCCTTCCACAGCTGGTGCACTGGATTTCAGCAGCCCCCCAGGGCTGACTCTTCCTCCCCATCCGCTGGTAGGAAGACCGGGCAGACCCAGCCTTCGAAGCTCCTGCCGCCATCGCTGTCTCTTTCTTCTGGAACAATCGCAGCGTCCTAGTCTCAGTGGCCCTCGGGCAGTGGCCAATCATGGGAGGCCAGCGCCTGCAGATAGCCAATCAGTGGGTCAGGAAATTAAAGCCCGCCCCTGAGCTGGCCCTTGAGGGGGCTGGAGCTGTTTTCCGTTATCCTGGGCGTTACCACCCTTAGAAGGCACTTTGTGGTCGTTAAGGACCGTTGGCTTTTACATTCTACCCAAAGAGTCACCACTTTAGCACTTTTAGTCCTCACAAACTAAAATGTATTTTAAACATTATTATTTACATTGTAACTTCATAAGTAATAATAATTTGTATTGAAGCAATCCCCTTTTTCTATTATGTGTCAGGACCAGAAGCACTAAACCTGTGTGCTGGGGGTATCCAGGGCTTGGTTAATAACAGCTGGAGTGGAGAAGCTAATCAGTAGCCATCGTTGGGGGACATTCAGTGAATGCTTTCGAATTAAGGAGTGCTCACCATTACTGCCGTTGAGCCTAATGATATACGAGGCAGTGTGCCGAGAGTGGTCGGGGATGCTAAGAATTTATGAACTAACAGGTTTCTGCTTGAGAGGTATATGACTCCCTAAAAAAAACGGTAATTTCCACCAAGATAGCTAAGTGTTAAGTGCTGGATGTGTGTTAGAGGCAATAGGAATTACTGCGTTCTGCCGGGCGCAGTGGTTCACGCCTGTAATCCCAGCACTTTGGGAGGCTGAGGTAAGTGGATCACCTGAGGTCAGGAGTTCAAGACCAGCCTGGCCAAAGTGGCAAAATCCTGTCTCTACTGAAAATACAAAAAAAATTAGCCGGGCCTGGTGGCGGGCACCTGTAATCCCAGCTACTTGGGAGGCTGAGGCAGGAGAATCTCTTGAACCCGGGAGGTGGAGGTTGCAGTGAGCCGAGATCACGCCATTGCACTCCACCCTGGGCAACAAGAGCGAAACTCCGTCTCAAAAAAAATTACTGCATTCTAAAGAAATGAAGTCAATATGGTCTACGGTGGTGTGAAAAGTCTTCCTAGAGGATATACGGTTTGCACTAGACCTTACAAGATAGGTAGTACTTACAGGAGTAAACAAGAAATGAGGGATTCCAAGGATAAAGAACACATCAGCAAGGGAAGGTAGATGGAAGACATAGTGGCTTCTTAAGAATTTTAAGGCCATTTAGCCAGAGTATGAGTTTCCTTAAAGTAAGTTTATCTGGAGAGGCACGTTAGGGAAGAATTTCGGAAAATCTCGAGTGTCGGGCTGAGGAGTTTGGACTTTTCTTTTCTTTTCTTTTTTTGAGATGGAGTTTTGCTCTTATTGCCCAGACTGGAGTGCAATGGCTCACTAGGCTCACTGCAACCTCTGCTTCCCGGGTTCAAGCGATTTTCCTGCCTCAGTTTCCTGAGTAGCTGGGATTTACAGGCATGCACCACCCCAGCTGGCTAATTTTGTATTTTTAGTAGAGACGGGGTTTCTCCATATTGGTCAGGCTGGTCTGTAGCTCCCGACCTCAGGTAATCCGCCCACCTGGGCCTCCCAAAGTGCGGGGATTATAGGTGTGAGACACCGAGCCCGGCCTGGACTTTACTCTTTAAACAGTAGAGTACATGAGACGTTTTGTGAGCAAAGAATGAAGTAATCTGGTAGTAAGGTGGCAGGTGTATTTCAAACAAATCACCTAGATGTGGCAAGTTTGCCTTTTGCTGCTAAGAATAAAAGCCTGGCCATATTCCTCATTTTTTTCTCTCTACAATGTGTGTGGTGAAACAGAAACTGTGACGAATTCTGTTCAAAGGCTCATTTCTGCTCAAAAATCTTTGTAATTTGTTGCCTTTAAGAGAAAAGTACTCCCTAAATTATTCCCCTTCTACTACTCACCCAATAGTTTCTACTACTAATCTGTGATGGAACTCAGAGTACTAACCAAGCGATAATTCTCATGTAACTGATTGATTCTTCTACAGTTTGAGCACTATTCCCTATTCCCCTCATCTGTAATGCTCATGGTTCACTCTTCATTTTTTTTTTTTTTTTTTTTTTAAGAAACAGAGTCTCAGCCAGGCGCAGTGCCTCACGCCTGTAATCTCAGCACTTTGGGAGGCCAAGGCGGGTGGATCATGAGGTCAGGAGATCGAGACCATCCTGGTCAACATGGTGAAACCCTGTCTCTACTAAAAATACAAAAAAAAATTAGCTGGGCGTGGTGGCGCGCGTCTGTAGTCCCAGCTGTTTGGTAAGCTGAAGCAGGAGAATTGCGTGAACCCAGGAGGCGGAGGTTGCAGTGAGCCGAGATCATGCCACTGCACTCCAGCTTGGAGACAGAGCAAGATTCTGTCTCAAGAAAAAAAAAAAAAAAGAAAAAGAAAAAAGAAATGGAGTCTCACTCTGTTGCCCAGGTTCAAGCAATTCTCCTGCCTCAGCCTCCTCCTGAGTAGCTGGGACTACAGATGCACTCAGCCTCGCCAGGCTAATTTGTTGTATTTTAGTAGAGATGAGGTTTCACCGTGTTGCCCGGGGCTGGTCTCAAACTCCTGAGCTCAGGCAATCTGCCGGCCTCGGCCTCCGGAAGTGCTAGGATTACAGGCATGAGCCACCGCACCCCGCCCATATTCTCCTTATCCTTCCTGGGTCAGCTTTAGAAGCACTTTCTTCTCAACCTTCACATTTCTCTTCATGCTTAATGCTACTCTAGCCGTAGCAAGCCTTTTTTTTTCCCTCTAGGATAGGTGAATGTAATTTGAATAACGACAATCTCATTGCATGGAGTTCATCTCGGGCCATAAAGTGGATATTTAACGTGGCTCTTGAGTTTCACCAGAGATGACTTTGGTAATCCAGGAAATTGAATTAATCTTGAATAAATCAGGGCGAGTGAGAAATACACTGATACATGTTTATACCACATTCATTATTTTCTTAGCACTTACCAAGAGCCCTCAAATAGAGGAGCCAGAGTTGTCTTCTTAACATTCAATTTAGGTCGTTTGAATCCTTTGTCTGGAACCCTTTAATGGCTTCCTGTGAATTGCAACAAAATGTTAAATGGCCTTGGAGGCTTGCGCTCTGCCGGCTTCTCTACCAGAGTGCCTTTCTAGTGCTCTAAAATCATCTCCTAAACAGGTAAGAAATGAGACAAACCAGACTCCCTCCTTGAGTACGCGGTTTTTATAAATTGCATCGGACCTACTGTAAATGTCTTTTAGAGAGTTTTACTAAAGCTAAAGAGAAATTCAAAGATCAAATGGCAGCAGCAGATCAGACAAAGAATGTAGAAGAACTATGCAGTCACAAAGTCAACTCGCAAGCTGCCGTTAGTCCTATGCACCTGAAATCAAATACATGGCAAGGTTAGGTTTCTTTGTTGTTGTTAAGCATGTAACATATTTATTCACAACATAAGACTGGGATTAATAGAATAATACTAAGCCAAAATATTAATATTCTAACATCAAAATAATCTACTGAATAGGCATATTTCAATATGTAACTGAGTTAACCCGTTCAGTTACCTTGTCAAGATTATACACAACAAAGTAGTTTATACTCTTTCCCATAATGGCTGTACTAATTTACATTCCCAGTAACTGTATAAGGGTTCCCTTTTCTCCACGTCCTTGCCAACACTTTTATCTTTTGTCTTTTTTTTTAATAATCTCTATTCTAATACCTTGTGTAATATCTCATTGTGGTTTTAATTTGCATTTCTCTGATGATTAGTGACATTGACCATGGTTTCATATACCTATTAGCCATTTGTATGTCATCTTTTGAGAAATGTCTATTTAGGTCCTTTGTTCATTTTTTATTTGAGCTGTTTTCTAACCACTGAGTTATGTTCCTTATGTATTTTGGATATTAACCCCTTACCAGATGTAGAATTTGCAAATATTTTCTCCCAGTCCGCAGGTTGTCTCTTTACTCTGTTGACTGTTTCCTTTGCTATGCAGTTTTCTATTGTTTGATGTAATCCTGTTTGTCTATTTTTGCTTTTGTTGCCTTTTGTTGTTATATCCAAAAAAATCATTGTCCAGACCAATGACATAGAATTTTCCCCCTATTTTCTTCTAGCAGTTTTACAGTTTCAGGTCATTTGCTTAAGTTTCTTTAATCTATTTTTGAGTTGATTTTTATATATGATGTGAGATTATGATCTAATTTCATTCTTCTGCATGTGGATATCTAGTTTTCCCAGCATTGGAATGACTTTTAAAAGGTATTCATTCTTCTTTAACATTTCTTTCTTGAAATCTGTATTACTTGTATTTATATTTACATTCATTCAAGTTTATTTTCCCCTTGAACAATGTGATTAGACCCTTACCTTGTTATCATAATCATTTTTCTCAGATATCCAGTTAATATACATTTTATTTTACTCTTTAAGATTCTATTCACTACATCTTGTGTGTGTGTATATGCATCACTGTATAAAACTAAAACTATCTTTAGTTAATTATTTATTTTTTGAGACAGAGTCTCTCTCTGTCACCCAGGCTGGAGTGCAGTGCTGTGATCTCAGCTCACTGCAACCTCCGCTTCCTGGGTTCAAGTGATTCTCCTGCCTCAGCCTCCCGAATAGCTGGGATTATAGGCATGCTCCACCACACCGAGCTAATTTTTTGTATTTTTAGTAGAGAAGGGGTTTCACCACATTGGCCAGGCTGGTCTAGAACTCCTGACCTCAGGTGATCCACCTGCCTCACCCTCCCAAAGTGCTGCAGTTACAGGTGTGAGCCACCTTACCCAGCTGTAACTATCTTTATTCTTACAGAAAGCAAACTTGAGTCTGAGACACAATGACTTTAATGCCTCCTAAAGTTTTGTTGCTTTCTTTTAAACCAGGTAGGAAATTCTTATCTCTTCCTCTCTCATTCCCTCGCTCCCTTCCTTTTTTTCGTTCTTTGCTTAAATTACCTTTTTGCTAGGCTTCTGAGATTTCTCCCCACTCTGCAATCATTTTTTGACTAGAGATAGCCCTATGATACATCTTTTTTAGCAAGTTTACCTTGCTATTTAAATTTCTTGAGATGACAACTACAACATCTTGTGACAGCTTTAAAAACTCTTGCTTTGGCAGGGCGCTGTGGCTCATGCCTGTAATCTCAGCAGTTTGGGAGGCTGAGGCAGGTGGATCACCTGATGTCAGGAGTTTGAGACCATCCTGGCCAACATGGTGAAACCTCGTCTCTACTAAAAAAAAAAAAATTACACAAATTATCTGGGCATAGTGGTGGATGCCTGTAATCCCAGCTACTTGGGAGGCTGAGGCAGGAAAATTGCTTGAACCCGGTGGTGAAGGTTGCAGTGAGCCAAGATCGTGCCACTGCACCACTCCAGCCTGGGCGACAGAGCAAGACTCTGTCTTTAAATAAAAAAAAAATTCTTGTTTTCCTCACCCTTATTTCTATCATTTCTTGATTCCTTTGTTGAACTAATTTAGAATGTGCATATTGGAAGTGTCATACCTTGAGAGTTCTGAAAATTATTTATGTTGTTAGCAATTTGTTTTGGTCCAGAAGGAACTACTACAGTTATTACGTCTTAGTTCCATATGCTACATAATTAATGTTTTATGTTCCAAAAGAATTTTCAAATTGTGTTTGTGGGTTATGCTACCAGCAATGTAATATTAGCTTTTCTCCCAGCTCAGTTTTCCCCATGAGAAGTATTCACTCAGAAAATACAATCTTGACCTCTTCTGTCTCCATAACTCCAGAGATATACGTCATGTGTCCTCCTATTCATAGGCAATCTAGATCTGTTTTAATTCCAGAGCTACTCATTTCTAATTCAGAATGTAAGTTGTTTTTGATAGTGAACATCTATCAACTCTGACTTCTATTTCTCTTTTTGATTTTGCCTAGTCCTGGTAAAGATGCTTGCTCCAAAAATCAACCTTTTCTTCTTTTGCTTCCAGAACTTAGACATACAATATACAAATACCATATGCAAGGGTACTAAAATTTAGTGCTTAGTCCCCAGTAGCTCACTTAAAAAGGGCTATCATTTCTTCAGCCTTCGTGCTTTCTATTGGGTGAGGCTCAGGTTAAGTGCTCTGAGACAAACTGATCTCCTTCTGTATCGGCTTCCAATTAGAACCTTCTTCTTACACCGGCATATCATATCTATGGTGCATCTATTTTTTTTTTTTTTTTTGAGATGGAGTCTTGCTCTATCGCCCAGGCTGGAGTGCAATGGCATGCTCACGGCTCACTGCAACCTCTGCCTCGCGGGTTAAAGCAATTCTCTTGCCTCAGCCTCCCAAGTAGCTGGGATTACGGTGTGTGCCACCACGCCTGGCTAATTTTTGTATTTTTAAGTAGAGACAGGGTTTCACCATGTTGGTCAGGCTGGTCTTGAACCCCTGACCTTGTGATCTGCCCACCTCAGCCTCCCAAAGTGTGGGGATTACAGGCTTGAGCCACTACACCTGGCTTCTATTTTTAAAATACATGTTTTTCAGATATGCTCATCACTATAACAGAAGTTGTTAGTCATGATGTCTATCAACATAAAAAGTGTTTATATTATTAAGGCATGGAACAATTGATTATAAAATAAATATGGTAAAAATTTGAGGTGGGTGGTCAGAAACCAGGGGAATCAATAAAGAACAAAGGGTAGATGGAAAGGGGCAAAGAGTGGGAAATTAAATGATCTTCCTGGAAAGTTCTATTAATCCATTCTCACACTGCTATAAAGAAACACCTGAGGCTGGGTGCGGTGGCTCACACCTGTAATCCCAGCACTTTGGGAGGCCGAGGTGGGTGGATCATGACGTCAAGAGATCCTGGCCAACATAGTGAAACCCCGTCTCTACTAAAAATACAAAAAAAAAAAAATTAGCTGGGTGTGGTGGCACGTGCCTGTAGTCCCAGCTACTTTGGAGGCTGAGGCAGGAGAATTGCTTGAACCCAGGAGGTGGAGGTTGCAGTGAGCCGAGATTGTGCAACTGCACTCCAGACTGGCAGTGAAAAAGAGCTCAACTAGGTTTCAAGATCCACAGCTAGAAGGATCATTGATGTAATCCAGTATGGAAATTTATTACATATTTATATAAGTTCTTGATTAATTTATTTAAGGGTTTTCCCATATACATCTTCTAAAATATTAAAAATTCATGTTCCAATCAGTGTGAATAAGCTACCAATTTTGAAAATTTGTAATCATGGTGAGACAAACTCTTATCTACTGCTAGTGGCAATACTTATTGGTGTAAACATTTTTGAGAGTAAGCTGTCAAAATATTTAAAAAGACACAGCCATGTTCATTCCCACTAATTCAGTAATTTCAGCTTTGAGAATACTGCCACAGGAAATGACCAAAAACAAAACAAAAATGAAAACTATATCATAACAGTGTTTATTGTTTATAAAACAGAAAATAGGAAGTAATTTAAATGTGTACTAATCTGTAACAGACTTAGGAGATTACCGTTTATCAGTCTGAGAAACATAGCAGTAAAGTGGAAAAGAACAAATATGTTATATATCTATATAGGAATATGTATGTGATTTATAAGTGAAAACAGCATAGTAGTAAATTCTCATGCATATGGCAAAAAGTAGAATGTAATTATGTAACTATATAAACTATACATGGGGAAAAAAAGATTGAATAATGCAGTCTTTTTTTTCAAGACAGGGTCTCACTGTATCACCCGGTCTGGAGTGCAGTGGCACCATGATGGCTCACTGCAGCCTGGACCTCCAGGGCTCAAGCTATTCCCCTGCCTCAGCCTCCCAAGTAGCTGAGACTCTAGCCACAGGCCACCATACCTGGCTAATTTTATTTTATTTCTGCAGAGATGGGGGCTCACTATGTTGCCCAGGCCAATCTACCCAGCCTTGGCCTCCCAAAGTGCTGGGAGTATAGGCATGAGCCACCATGTCTGCCAGCAATCTTTATTAAATAATACAATTGTGGGTAGGAACAGGGATGACTGTTTTTACTCCAAGCATCATATAATGTTGTGGTGGGGGATGCATACTTGTCTTCTCAGATGTCTTCTGATTGCGTACCACCTTCTTGCATAGCAGAAGGTCCTGAAAGTAAATGAAACAGAGGCACAGAGACACAGAAGCAAGAAACAGAGAGGTGCTGCTTGCCTTTCTAAAGGTGTTCTGATTGTTTACATGTGAGACTTGGCCTGCATGTCTAGTCTTGGGGTCTGTGAAAAAAACAAAAACAAAAACAAATCTCTTCTGTCATTATTATAAATTCCTTTAGTTTGTCTTAGACTAGTTTGAATTGGATTAAATCAAGAAGCAAAACTAAGATACTTCAAATATTTCTATCACAATCTTTAACTTTTTTTTTATTTTATTTTTTTGAGACAAAGTCTCACTCTGTTGCCCAGGCTGGAGTGCAGTGGCACAATCTTGGCTCACTGCAACCTCTGCCTCCCGGGTCCAAGCAATTCTCCTGCCTCAGCCTCCTGAGTAGCTGGGACTACAGGCACCCGCCACCACGCCCAGCTAATTTTTTGTATTTTTAGTAGAGGCGAGGTTTCACCATGTTAGGCAGGATGGTCTCGATCTCCTGACCTCGTAATCTGCCCTTCTCAGCCTCCCAAAGTGCTGGGATTACAGGCATGAGCCACCGCGCCTGGCCTTAATTTGTATTTTTAAAAAGAATCTGTGTAAGAATAGTAAATATCCTATGCGAGCTAAATGCATTACAAATATTGTCATTTATTCTAAGGTAGAAAGTTTATTTAGTTTTTAATTGATACATAATAGATGTGCATAGTTTCGAGTTACATGTGATAATGCATATAATTTGTAAAGATCAAGTCAGTGTACTTGATCCATCACCTTAAGGCATATCCATCACCTTAAGTCTTTTCTTCATCCTAGAACCATTCAAATTGGAAGTTTACTTATGGTGTAGACAGTTCCTTAAATAACATAGCTATTGTAAGCCAACAGATAATAAAACATTCCAACTAATGTCAAACAGCATGTAAATATCATCTCTTCTTTCTGCTCTTTAGGTCGGAATCATTCCAGCTATACCTTTTCTCATATTCTTCTGACAATTCTGTCACTTCTCTAAGAAAGATTTCCTTGACTCTGGGTTTGTTTAGATCTTTCTGTTAGGTACACCATAGTTCCTTCACGTTTGTTTAACAGCCTTTCTATATATCTGTTTCTCCCACAAACCTCTTAAGATTCCTGAGGTCAGGGAATGTATTAGGCATTTATAACCCCATGCAGTGTCTTTCACATAGAATATGCTAAAGAATATTATTTGAATTAATCAATCAATGAATATGTATTAAAACTTCTAATTGCACAATGCTAAATGTTATATAGAGTAATGGCCAATAAGCATAATGTCATGAATCTGCATACAAATTAAAGATGAACAAATAAATTAAAATGTATTTCTCTATCATGAAATGTAAAACTTGCAGCCTGTGATAGGCAGAATAGTGGATCCCAAAGATGTCCACGTTCTAGTCCCCAAAACCTGTGAATAGGTGATACAGCAAAGGGGAATTGCAGATAGAATTAAGCTTACTAGTTAGTTGATCTTTAAAAGGGGAGAAATTTTGAATGATCTTGGTGGGCCTAGGTTAGTTACCAAGGCCCTTCCTTATAAGTGGAAGAGGGATACAGAACAGAGAGGATGAGGGAGCTGCCAGGACACCAAGGACTCTGTTGGAAATTGCTGGCTTTGAAGAAGCTCAAAACCAAGGAATGTGAGCAGCATCAAGAAGCTGGAACAGGCCAAGAAACAAAGCTTCACCTAGGGCATTCTAAAGAAACTCAATTCTGCCAAAACCTCGATTTGAGCCTTGTGAGACCTGTTTTGGACTTCTTACTTTCAAAATTATGAGATAATACATTTACATTGCTTTAATCCACTAAGTTTGTGGCAATTTTCTTTTCTTCTCTTTTTTTTTTTTTGAGCTGGAGTCTCTCTCTGTTGCCTAGGCTGGAGTGCAATGGTGTGATCTTGGCTCTCTGCAACCTCTGCTTCCCAGGTTCAAGCGATCCTCCTCCTTCAGCCTCCTGAGTAGCGGGGATTACAGGCATGCACCACCATACCCGACTAATTTTTTTTGTATTTTTAGTAGAAATGGGGTTTCACCATTTTGGCCAGGCTGGTCTCGAACTCCTGACCTCAGGTGATCCACCTGCCTCGGCCTCCCAAAGTGCTAGGATTACAGGTGTGAGCCACTGTACCCAGCCAGTTTGTGGTAATTTTCTACAAAACAATAAGAAAGGAAGGCACATCTCCATATGGAACGGGATTAACTTTGGCGGCATATGACAGAAAACCTAAGATAACGATGGCTGAAGCAAGATGTGTGTTTATTTCTCTCTCTGTAAGAGATCTGGAGAAAGGACGTCTAGGATTGGTGACAATATTCCTCAGTGTCAAGGACTCAGGCTCCATCAGTCTTGTTGCTCTGCCTAACTTAAGAAAATCTAGCTGGATTTCAACCTTCAGAAATAAGGAAACGATGGCAAAGCATCTCCTTTAGAAGAACTTCCTCAGTGTTGCACACACCACTTCCACTTACATCTCATTGGCCAGCACTGAGTAGCATAGTTAAGTCCTAGGGTACCTACAAAGAAAGAAAAAGACTTTTTTCCCCTAGAGATAGGTCTCCCTCAGTCACCCAGGCTGGAGTGTAGTGGTCTGATCATGGGTCACTGTTAACTTGAAACTTCTGCGCTCAAACAATCTTCCGGCCTCTGCCTTCTAAGTAGCCGAGACTACAGGCACATGCCACCACATCTGGTACATTGTTTTACTTTTTGTAGAGAGGAGATCTCACTACATTGCCCAGGCTGGTCTCCAATGCCTAGTCACAAGTAGTCCTCCCTTCTCAGCCTCCCAAAATGCTGGTATTATAGGCATGAGCCATTATTTCAAGTGGCCATGTGATAAGAATGAATGGTACTATCATTCAAAAAGAAGAAAAAATATATTAGGGACAATTAGTGCTCTCTAACTTAATACTGTTGTATTGTGATGTTTTTAAATCTCATTGTTTTAAGTATGTAAAAGTAGACTCACCTAAAGTTTAGATCAACTAAGGCAGGGGCATCATTTCACAAATAGTTATTGAATAATTACTATGTGATAGTACTTGCCAGATTTTGCAAGTACACACATTAGAACATTAGTATATAACTGTTCAACAAATGGCATAAGATATTTACATGACATTCAAAGTTTAGTATTGTAATTAATGGATATCGTAGTTTCTTGGTTGATAAGAAATAAGGTTAAAAACACTTAATTTCTATACATGTATTATTCAGGGGCCTGGCAGGAAGCAGATGGCACATTCAGAGGGCAAAGTGGGCCGGGTGCAGTGGTTCACACCTGTAATCCCAGCACTTTGAGGCGGATGGATCACAAGGTCAGGAGTTTGAGACCAGCCTGGTAAAACCCCGTCTCTACTAAAAATACAAAAATTAACCTGGTGAGGTGGCACGCGCCTGTAATCCCAGCCATTCAGGAGGCTGCGGAGGGAGAATCGCTTGAACCCAGGAGGCGGAGGTTGTAGTGAGCCAAAGTCGTGCCATTGCACTCCAGCCTGGGCGACAGAGTGAGACTCTGTCAGTGAAAGGAATTTAATGGAGAGACTATTTACAGAGGTGTGGACATGTTTTAAGGGAAAGAGTGATAAAGCATCCAACCATTACAACCCCTGGGCCAGAAAGCACAAAGCAAAGAAGCAGTTTGTGGAACTTGGCAAGACCTGTGGTCATTGGATGAGGGTGTTTGACAGAAGCCATTGACCTTAGGTAGAGAAATGAAGCTAGAGCCTCAGCTAGCCAGGAGGGAATGGAATAAATATCTTAAAACACTCGCTTTCCTTCCTCTGATCATTTATTGAAGCCTCCAAATGTGATGAGATAAATTCACCTATTAAAAGAAAAATAGCCACGCGGGCGAAAACAGTCGCGCCAGCCAAAACAGCTGCGCTGGCGACCCGTGGGGCTCCTCCACCTGGGAATCTCCTGGTCTGTGGGCAATAAAAATCCATCTGGAAATGCGGCGTCCACTCACCCTCCGCACTTTCCCTGGGAGCCGCAATCCTGAGATGCTCCTAATCGGCCATCTTGGATCCCTCCAAAAGAGAAATACTCTGGCTGGGTGTGGTGGCTTATGCATGTAATCCTAGCACTTTGGGAGGCCAAGGTGAGTGGACCACTTGAGTCCAGAAGTTCAAGATCAGTCTGGGCAACATGACAAAACTCCGTCTCTACAAAAAATACAAAAATTAGCCTGGCATGGTGGTAGGTGGCTGTAGTCCCAGCTACTCAGGAAGCTGAGGTGGGAGGATCACCTGAGTCCAGGAGGTCAAGGCTGCAGTGATCTGTGATTGTGCCACTGCACTCCAGCCCGGGTGACAGAGTAAGACCCTGTCTCAAAAATAAACAACAACAACAAAAAAAAATTCTCATAATGGATGATTAAACAAAACTCATTTATTCTCTATATACAAGCAGAATACCTAATTTTTTTAAAAAAGAGGGCTTTGCATAGTGATAGAGGGGACAATCTGTAATGAAGACCTAAAAATATTCTTTTCACGTATTTTAAAATCTAAAAGCTAAAAAAAAAGCTCATGATAATCTCATGAAAGTCATTGATTAAAAATATAAATAAAAATATTAACAAACTGATCAGCACATTAAAAAATAATACATCACCAGAACCAAAAATGCAATAAAATATATATATAAAAAGAAAGAAAGAAAAGTATACATTAGCAGTACCAAACCTTCCAGAACAACACATTATGAAACAAAACAAGAATTCTCCTCAGAATCCTCTTATTGACACAAACATTATAATAAGATGGAATTCCTGCTATTAAATCATTTCATTAGTCCCCAATCTATAAATTTAGAAACAATTACTCCAAAGAGTGCTTAAACAAGTTTCAAGAACTACTTTAGTTCAGAATTGCATTAAGTAAATTACATTAATTAAACTGCCAATTAAAACATGAAAAACATGGAATGTTTCAGTTCCTAACTGCCTAGATACTCCTGATTTCTTTCAGCTTCTGTGACAACATATTGTCTTAATTTTCTTCTCATCTTTCTGAGAGTTCCTCTCAGCTTTCTTCATTGAATAACCATTTTCTATCCAGTTCTTGAATATTGGCATCTCCATGGTTCCAGCCCTAGCACTCTTCTTTTATATCTAAACTTCTACTTACGTACTGGTGATTCCAAAATCTATACCTCTAACCCAGACTTCTTTCCTCAGATTCAGATCCATATACTATACACTACACTATCCATGGACTACCTACTGAAAATCTCTCCATTTGAAGAGATACAGAAATCAGTGACCAACATTAACCTAATTATCTAAACCCCTTTCTCTCTGCCCTTCCCCCTCTGAATGTTCCTTCTCTGTATGCCATTTACAGTAAATGGCACCTTTCAACCAGTTGCCTAAGCTGAGAATTCCAGATGCCCCCTTCTACTTACATAAATTCTATCCAATATTCTGATTATATCCCAGGTAGCAATCAGTCACAAGTCTTTGATTTATTTCAAATGTATCCCTTCCTCTGGAACCCAACTGCTGTAGCCTTAATTAAATCCTCATAATTTTTACCTGGCTAATATTATACCTACCTGGTCTTTAGGTGCTCCAGCTGCAGCATTCCTATGATTAAGCTTTGTCAATGTTTCCTCATTTAATGTCTGACATTATGTACAATCTGCCTATATATTTTCACTGAAACAATTATATACCATATTTATTTCACTACAAGAATGCAAACTTATGTACAGGAATCATGTTACATCACAATAAATGTATTGAATGAATAAAAAAATAATAATAATACATCAAAATCAAGGGTAGTTTATTCCAAGAATAAAAAGATGATTCAATGAGTAAATCTGTAATGTAATTCTATTAATTGATCAAAAAGAAGAATCATGTGATTAATATCCAGTATGTTGAAAGGGGATTTGTGAAATTTTAAATGCATTTTTAATTTAAGAAAAATCACTAATGACATAAATGCAAGTGAATAGTTCCTTAAATATCCATTGTCTATTCACTTATCCCAAAGCCAGGATCATGCTTAGTGGGAAATACTGGAGCTTGCTTATTGAAGTCAAGAGCAGAGCAAAGATACCATTGATTACAATTTTGATTTAATATTTTTCTGTACTTTAGCCAATGTAATGAGATAAAGAGAATAAAAAACAGGAGGCATAAAAATTGGGAAAAGAGGAACTAAATTTTACATTATTTGAAAAGAAAATATTACCTATGTGGAAAATCCAGGCAAATCAACTGAAAATCCATTATAATTAGTAAAAGAATTCGGTAAAGGATTGGTACAAAATTAGTACACCAAAATCAATAGCTTTCACATGTACACATACTAACAGCAATGACTAGTTGGAAGAAACAATAGAAGAAAAGATCTATTGACATTAATAGCAAAAAATAAAATAACCAGGAATAAACAGGGAGTAGTAAGATCAATATAAAACAAACTTGAAAATGTAACTGAGAGGCAGTAAAAGAGGCTTAAACAAACAGTAGCATACCCTATCCTTGAATAGTGAAACAAGAACTTATAGGTGTTACTTCTCCTTAAGTTATCAGTAAATTTAATGTGAGATCAATGAAAATACGAACAGAAATTTTGGGGATCTGGTCAAGTTAATTCTAAAGTACATAGGAAAAAAACATGTAAGTATAAGCTTTAAAAAAAGAAAGCAAAAATAAGAGTAATAAAGAGGTATCTAGCCCATTCAGATTTTAAAACATACCATAAAGCTACAATAATAAAAAGTGAGGTACTAGAGTATGAAAAGGCTGCCAGATCAAAAGACCAGACCAGAAAGTCAAAAATAAATATAAATAGAGAAGAAACATAGTATATAATACAGATGGCTTTCAAAATAGCAGGTAAGAGATGGGTTATCCAATAAATGAAGCCAAGGGACCTAGTTAGATACCTATACAAACAGATGCCTGAGTAAATAAAGCTGCATCCCTACGTGTAACCACACTCCAAAATAAATACTGGGTGGATTAAAATCCTAAGTTTAGAAAATGAAAGCAGTAGGTAAACATGGAAAAAATTTTTTTTTGCTGTATGACATAAACCCAGGTCATGAAATAAAATACATAAATTTGACAACAAAAAAATTCCAAAGAGAAACAAAAACAGAAACAAGTTTGAACAAATTGAGCAAAAATATATGAAACTCATAATTCAAAGAGCTGATTTTCTTCATTTATGAAGAATTCCTAAAAGAAATTTTAAAAACTCCCAAAACTCAACAGAAATCAAAGGCTAAAACTGTTCTCAGATTAATACAAATGACTCTCAAATTTATAGAAAGATGTTCACCCATAATAAGAAATTTAAATTAAAACCAGAGGTGTCATTTCACCCATCAGATTGGCAAAGAACAGAAAGTTGGATAACACCTTGTGTTGGTGAAGATGTGAGGAAACTGGCATTCTCATACATTGCTAGTAGGAATGTAAACGTGACTCACATCTATGTAGGGCAACATCTATCAACATTTAAGTCAAATATCCTTTCACCAGCAAATCTAAGAAATTATCCCACAGAAATATTCATGTATGTGGAAATGATGTATGTGCAAAGATATTTGTTGTACATTGTTTGCAATGACAAAAGATAAAACAAACAAACAAACAAACAAAAACACCTAAATACTCATTGATAGAGACTGGTTGAGTTACAATCTATCCATATGGTGGAATACTCTGTAGCTGTGAAAAAGGAGGCAGCAACTCTATTTGTGCTGACATAATTACTGAAATACTGTTCAATCAAAAAGTAAGTGGCACCCAGTATTCCTTTCTGGAATTGCCTCTAATCAGTTCCTTTTATTTGTTCCTTAACATCCAAGTCCTCAGAATGCATTGCTGTTCTCCAAGCATGTTATTCTCCTTCATGATTATTGCCTTTCTCCCAGGAGGTTTTCTCTGACCAAAATGCTACTTTTTCTCCCCACTTTCTTTTTCGGGGAATATCTAGTCCTCCTTCAAACTCAGCACAATGTCACTGCCTCCAGGAAGCCTTCTGTGACCCTGCGATTTGAAATCCCCTTTTGATGCTCGTTCTGATGTCACACCTTCATAGGCTTACCACACTGTACTGTATCTGTGTGGTTACCGGCTGCCTCCACCATTTACTGATTGTGAGCTCCTTGAGAAAAGAAACCTCGTATGCCTTATCTCTGTATGCACCAAACACAACACCAGGCCTGGCAAAGATTAAGTGCTTGGTAAATGGATAGATGGATGGATAGATGAATGACATAGAGAATCCACTCCCCACCCTAGCATGATCTTTTAAAAATGAAAATTGGATCATGTCATTTCCCTACATAAAAACTTTAAATGCACATAATGCATATAAATAAAACTCGAACTCCTAAAAGAGAAAAAAGAAAGCAAAGGTAAGAAGAGTGTGTTTAGGATGACATCATTTGCAGTCTTGAGGGAAAGAACAAACATAACACAGGATTCTCACCATACCCCCATGTACCTCTTGATTTCTGAAATATATGCATATAAGTACAATAATATTTTATTCTTTTTTGTATGTCCAAAATGTTCTAAAATGAGCATGTGCTTCTTGTTGTAATAAATGTTGTAATCATTTAAAGAAAACCTCAAAAATAAAGGACCTTTATTTACTGTGTAGTCTTTGGAGTTAGTTGTTTTAAAGCTATGTTTCTTTTTCTCTCACTTCGGTGTTCCAAATGAACAGTTTGAAAAATGGCAAACCTCACTGCTTTTTTAAAAATGCACAACTGTTTTCTTTGCTTGGATCTAATAATCACTAATTTTTTGTCCTATTTTAACATTTGGGATTTATGTCAGTGGCTCTTAATCTTTACTGTGCCGGAAATCACACCAAGGAAGTTGTTAAAATGCAGATTCTCAGGATTCTATCCCCAGACACTGAGGCAGTGGGGCCCTGGAATCTGCATTTTAACATTACTACAGGAGATTCTTATGCAGGTAGGTGGTCTGTGGACCATACTTTTCAAAAGGTTCATCTAAGACTTAAGGAAAAATTCTTTTTCACATTGAAGTAAAAATCTATATATGCTATATAATTTAGGATTGAAAATGATTCTCTCTCTCTCTCTCTCTCTCTCTCTCTCACACACACACACACACACACACACACACACACTACCTACACCTTTATAAACATCCACATTATGTCCCATACTTACAATGTGGTTCTTTGTGCACTCATATTCTCTCTCAGGTTTTTGAGGATGAGATACAAGTCTTTATATAGTCCAGTGCTCCAAAGTTGTGAAATAAAAGTATGTGTGATTGAAATCAAAGCGTATGGTTCAAATGTTACCTTTTTTGGCTTAGGGAGTTAGTTTTCTCTGCCAACTATGTAAATCCTAGTCATTCCACCCCTTCCTCCTCCAAAGCTCAGATATGTGCAAGTGACTGCAGTACTACCTGCTAAGTCGAGAGAGGGGCTGCTGTCTTATTTTAAAATACATATCTAAATCACTTCTGTTAGCTTTCTATGCTTTCCCCGGGATCTCTGATGAGCCATTTTGTCTGCAAATTTTAAACTGAAAGGAACGCCTGAAAAGGCAGCACAAGTGGTTGAGATAAACATCCCAGAGGGTTGTCCACGTTACACCAATTTTCAAGTGTGATGCAAAGGGACCCATGAAATATAATGGCAGCTCTACACCACCGCCTAGTGGCAACATGCTCCATGACATCCCAACCCTATACAGGAGTCTGTGTGTGTGTGTGTGTGTGTGTGTGTGTGTGTGTGTGTGTGTGTGTGTGTGTGTGTGGTGTCCTGTGAGTGGCAAGAACTGAAAACAGATAGACAGATAGTTTGAATTTTGCTTTCTTCTTCCCACCTGAGGATCACTGGTTCTTTCCACTGTGTAACTTAACTAACATTTCGTAGCTTAACTAACATAACAGAGCTTTTTGACTCATGCACAGATCAGTCAAAAGGCAAATGTGGAAGACCTCCTATACTCAAAGCGTAATTGTTAACAGCATAAAATACACATGCCTAAGTCATCCCTGGCAAAACTCCAAAGCTTTTGAAAAAGGTTTTTGCACCCATTCACCCCGACCCAAACCTGGAAAACTCAGAATGGGTCAGGGCTAGCTTGAAAGTGACTGAGTTCCAGAAGTACAGTTTGAATGACTTAGACTGAAGAGAAGAGAGAGAAAAGGAACTGAGTAAGGGTTTACCAGTCTGAGGGAAGCTCACATAGGCCTCCAGGTGCTCCACATCTACTGAGATTAGGACATGAAATAACACTGGGTGGCAAAAGTTCTTTCAGTAAACATAAAGAACTTCCCAGGAAGTGCCTGAAATAATCTTCTTGAGGGGTTCACTAGAAACAAACCACCTTTAGCTGGGAATAAATGGTGGCCCTACCCGAGGTTGGGGGTGTGGAACACACTTGATGGCATTTTAGGATCTTTTCCAGCCCTGTAAGTAGAGGCTTATTTAATAGACCCTATGAATAGGCAAGATCGGATAATGTGAATAAAAGTAGTAACAAAGTTACTTGTTAGACTTGGACAGAAATAACTTCACCCTGCATAAAGCTATCACAGGGATTGCATCTACCTGTGGAATTTCAAGTTCCCTGATGACAGAAAAGGCTTTAATGGAAGCTGCATGCTGGGTTAATGGTCAGGCCCAGAAATTCCGAGACCAATATGACTTAAATTCAGAAAATCAAGGCTGTACCTAAAGCCCAATGGTCTGATAAGAAGAGCAAATACTGTTTTTTCTTCTTCTCCTTGCCAGGCCTTTGATTCATACCCCACTTTTTCCTAGGAGTTAATGCCATCATTACATGCAACCTTTGGGAAGAGATGAGTAAGGAGAGGTGACAAATTGTTCACAGAAAATCCCACAAAAGATGGGCTTGAGCCAATCTAGGCTCCACCTCATCAGCAGCTGCATTTCAAAGATCACCACTGAGGTCCACCCATAAGTCAAGTCTTCTATATGTTTAAGAGAAGTCCTTACCCTACCGAGATTACTAATTGGATCAGACCTCCCTAATTCAGAGTTATGGGAATTTTGTTTTAGGCAAAGTTTGAAATATATCACCCAGGCTGGAGTGCAGTGGCATGATCTTGGCTCAGTGCAGCCTCCACGTCCAGGGTTCAAGCAATTCTCCTGCCTCAGCCTCCTGAGTAGCTGGGACTACAGACACACACCACTACGCCCAGTCAATTTTTTGTATCTTTAGTAGAGATGGAGTTTTACCATATTGTTCAGGATGGTCTTGATCTCTTGACATCGTGATCCACCTGCCTCAGCTTCCTAAAGTGCTGGGATGAATTATACATTTTAAAAATACAGAATAGTTCCTTTTCTACAACAATGCTTACAGCCCTGAGCATTGCAATAAAACTTTGATAAGGGAGATTACTCCCTCATATTGAGCTTTTATGAAATGGAAAAGCCCAAGTATCAGGGAAATTAAAAAGCCTTAAGGAAATAAATCAGAAAACAAAATTATATATTAAATACAATCAAAACTTCATGTTTAATAGGGATTAATCTCCTTCCCATGTGTTCTACATGTCCAGTTCAGACAGAAGTCATGGGAGAAAAGACTTGTTTGTGAGCTAGAAGGGACCTTCTGCATGACCCAATGGCTCTGAAGAACAGACTCCCAATGGGCAAAGGGCTGTGAGGAAGCGCAACACATATCAGAAGAATTTTCAGCAAGGGCTGAAACACAAGGTTAGTTGGCCACAAAATGGAATTAATGAGAACATCCCCAACCCATTGGGAGTTTGCCTAATTTTAATGAATCCAAACATTGTACTGGAAGAGGAAGGAACATTAAAATCATGCCCGATGATCACTATTTACTGCATGTCTCACCAGAGGCCCACAGCTGAAGAGACTTCTTACTCCAAAGCCCTTAGAAAATAGGAAACAACCTAAGCAGGCAATAGGTCTGGAGTTACACATCCAGCCCAATAATTCTTGCTGAACTGGTCATTAACAACCACGTGTGAAATTTCTGATACTTGTGAAATCCCTCCCTTCCCGGCACTTAGGCGTTTGTCTCTTCCTTTACTGAGTGGTGGCAGAACAGCAGGAGAGTGGAAGATGCTGATGGGCAAGGAAGAGGAACCTATTTCTGAAGATGAGATGTTTTAAAGATATTTTATTTTTTAATACAAGTAATGATTGGAAAAGCAAGAATTAAAACAGGAAGAAAAAATAAATTTTCAACCTAAACTTTCCAGAGGAAAAAAAATACTATAAATATTAAAAGACTTAAAGAGAACATTTACTGTAACAGCCTTGTGGTACCTAACCATCACTTTAAACGGCTGGATGTTTTAAGCAGACAGTCTCTCCAGTGCCTTTCTAGTACTCTAAAATCATCTCCCAAACAGATCAGAAATGAGACAGACAGGGCTCCCTTCTTAAGTATACAATTTTTATATGTTGCATCGGACCCACACTGAATGTCCTTGGCCAAGTGCCGGGGTGGGGAGGAGTTTCACAAGTATCAGAGATTTCACTTACGGTTATTCATGACCAGTTTAGCAAGAATGTCTTAGAGTTTCACCAAAACTAAAGAGAAATTCAGAGATCAAATAGCAGCAGCTGATCAGGGAAAGAATGTAGAACTATGCAGTCAGAGTCAACCTGCAAGCTACCCTTATTCCTATGTACCTGAAATCAAATCCATGGCTAAGCAAGAGGAAGATCGTGTCTGAAGTTAATTGCATGATGGCACAGCTGGATCCTATTTTCCCTCCAGGGGGTCTACAGTGTAACTGGCTCCAGCTGCTCCGCAGTCAAGATGCCCTGGATGGCTTCGCAGCCTGGGTTGAACACAGAGCAGGCACTCTTGCCTCCCCTCCTTCTCTTCACTGCCTCGTGTCCCGACATACATCCAGTAGAATAAAGACAGGATAAAATATGCCAGGCCAAGTTCCAGTTCTACAGATAGTCTCAGCAGGACCGACCAGAGAAGAACCTTCAAGAAGGTGATATTGGTAAGGAAAGACTGGTCTTAGCAGAGGGCCACGGCAGAGGAATGGCTATATTCTGCGGTGGCTATGATGTGCTGTGCCCAGGCTAAGCCACTTGCTAGGATACATAAACAAAAGTAAGAACAAAGGGTAACGGGGCTGAGAGGATCAAAACTCACCTGAAAAAGCAGTTCTCACTGCTCTGAGGAGGCTGCTGGCTTACTGATTTCTGTTTTCTTGCCTTACTCTCCGAAACAGTCATCTCCAAAGAGCCTATGTGCCCTGCTCTAACTGAAAGTGGATTAGCACTTAGTGAGATGTGACCTAATAAAAGCCCTACAGTATTCACACCGACTCTTAACGGTGGGAGTCATTTCTTCAGATTAGTCTATTGCTAACAAGAGCTCATTTGTGCCCAATACCGAAACTCCTGAATAACTGATAACGCAACAGTCATGACAGATGCTTCAAATACAGAGTCAACATACTTTTTATTGATTTGATCAGATGACCTGAAACATTATAAGTGACATTATTCTAAAATAGAGACAAGAAACAAAAATCATTTTCACTTTGAAAAAGAAATCACTGTTACAGCCATTACTGGACTCTCTTACCTTCCCATCCCCTGTGACCAACCTACACAAGTCCTTGTCACTCACCCAAGGCCCATCTAGTGTCTCCTAACTAGACTCCCTGCCTCCTATCTCTTCCCTCCCCAAGCCATCCTATGTACAACTACTACATGAATTTTCTAAAACACCCATCACTGTTCTACCCGTTAATCTTAAGACTTTCATTGGCTACAGGTGAAAATCCAAACTCCTTAGGCTAGAACCTAAGGCTCTTCATTTATTCAACAGATTAAAATGTCAGTACATAGGCCCCTGTGCCAGATGTTCGTGGCAGCTACAGGTATTTAGGTAGCTGTAAGAAGCTCCAAGTCCAGTCCACTGTTTTCCAAACTCTTTTGAGCATGACCCACAGGAAATATATTTCAGACTGCAACCCAGCATACATACATGCAACAGTTACCTTCCCTGAGAAGCTCTCTCAGATACCCTACCCTATTCTATTTTTAAAACATTTTTAGGCTGGGTGCAGTGGCTCACGCTTGTAATCCCAGTACTTTGGGAGGCTGAGGCGGGCGGATCTCGAGGTCAGGAGTTTGAGATCAGCCTGGCTAACATGGTGAAACCCTCCAGACTAAAAACACAAAAATTAGCTGGGCGTGGTGGCGTGTACCTGTGATCCCAGCTGCTCGGGAGGCTGAGATAGTAGGATTGCTTGAACCCAGGAGGTGGAGGTTGCAGTGAGCCGAGATCAGAGATTATGCCACTGTACTCCAGCCTGGGTGACAGAGCAAGACTCTGTCTTAAAAAAATAAAACACACAAAACAAAACAAAAACATTTTTAATGGGGGACAAGATCCTCTATATTGATTTCACTATCCACTCAAAGTGCCTCAATGGCCTAAGAAATTCCATGTACAACACAATCCACAATCTTTTGCTTCATACATGATTCTTCTACTCTGCCTTAATTGGTCTTATTACCCACAGATATTCTCAGACCCATCTCAGGCCTAGAATTTTGCCTCCACCTCCTCTGTCTTTCTCAACCCCTTGCCTTCCTTCTGGGTAAGCGCAGTTCATGACTGAGTCAGTCCTAACATCCCTGGCCATCAGAGGAGGTTCCACCTCTGCATCCCCAACCACTATCTCCTGCCCTTTGAGCTCCAAACTAGTCAGCGCTGAAATGTCTCTTTTAATATAGGTCATGTGTGATGCTAGATTGTTTATTAAGTACCAGGAGGCCACGTGTTTCCACAACCAAACACAGCATCCCACACTTAGGTTCTCAATACATAGCAGAACTTTTAGTTCATTTCTTCAGTTACATCCCCTATTCTTCACATGAAAATTTAAAAAGGGATCACAAATATCAGTCATTTGATTTATGATGCTTCAGAAATTCTATTTTGCCAGAACCTTCTTTTTTAGCATCAATGTTGTAATTGTTATCTTTCAGTTAGATTGGAAAGTCTGATTGGTCTTATTACCCCACAGATATTCTCAGATCCATCTCAGGCCTAGAATTTTGCCTCCACCTCTCTTGGAGGGGCCCTTCTATCATTAGCCACATCCCCTATCCATGACACTCATTAAAGAAAGAAATGATTTGACCTGTATGCGCAGTACTTCTTGCCCAACAAGAAGAACATATCTGGACAGTGTCTTGGGTGAGGGGAGTAGCATGAGATGATGGGGGCTAAGGAGGGAAGATGGGAGGGCAGGAGCCAGACCAAGTAGGTCCAGACAGGCTACAGCAAAGATTCTGGAAATGGGAAATGGCTGAGGTCTTGTTGTGGAAATTTAGGAGACCGGACAGACCAATGGGTGAAACAGGAGGATTTTATTTACATGCACCAGTTGTTTATGGATGCAAATCCACTGGCAACATTTTGGCAAGCCAGCCAAGAGTAGAGAAGACAGGTTTACTGTCTCCTGTGCCTGCAGGTCTGGGGCCACGAGCTGGGGGAAATCTGTGGCCACTGGCACAACCTGTGCCCGAGGAGGGAGCAGCTCTCCCGTGACCCAGTGTCCCTCCCTGACAGTGCAATGGAATCTAAGGGGCTACAGAGGATTATAGGAGTAGCCGCTTTCTTCAGAACCATGGTAAGGTGTTGGGGCCCAAGGTAGGACCTGTCTGGTGAGGACAGAAGGGGAGTCTGATCACCTCCCGGGTATAACTACTAATCCAACCCAGAGGGGCCGGGGCCGTGAGAGTGGCTCGTCTCCTCAACTTAAAAACAAAACAAAACAAACAAACAAACAAAAAAAACCTGGGAACTGGGAACAGGGAAGTGAGTGACTGTGTGAATGAGTGGAGTGGAGTGTGCAGTCTGAAGTGAAAGGAAGTGTGTGTTGCACTGTAACTGGGTGGAAATGGGTGGGAAGTCATCGAAGCCCACCCCATTAGAATGTGTTAAAGAATTGTAGGAAGAGTTATTCGGGGTGTGGGTAACATCCCCCATGGGCACTGAGGAAGGAGAACTGTGCAGACCCCAGGCACAATTAGTGCCTGAAGTATAACTCACTGATTACTTATATCTAGCTTATATATATATACTTAGTCACATATAATCTTTCTATATAATCATATAACTTACTGCTTACTATATCTAGCTTATATATATAATCATACTTAATTCCATATAATCTTTCTATATTTATATAACAGATATACTCGGAGCTGTACTGACACATTTAGTGCTGATTTATATAATCCTTCCATATAAACATATAGTAGTTTGTAGTAGGAGGAATGCCTAGAGCAGTCACAGAACAGAAGCAGTACATGGGAAAACAGCCAGACCAGGACAAGAACAAAAGACCCAGGTGGTGGTGTCCCTGGCTGAAAGGGCAAACGCCGTATGGCAGGCTTGGAGCAAGAGCCTCTCCTCCTGATAAAGGAGTTGTAGTAACTTGCATCCAGTTCCTGTGGAAAGTAGACCTCAGGCCTGAGATCCTGCAAATAACCAAGGGAGGAGAACCCCTCTGGTGTGACCAGTCACGGCAGCTGTATACCCTGTCAGTCTTTTCTCACTTCTGTGCTAGCTCAAATCATCTTCCCACAAATATATTAAGAGAAGAGCACAAGTCTGTCAGCTCCCACTGCATGGCTTACAGTATCTATTAGAAACCCTTTGAAGTCTCCAGCCCCCAGATAAGAATTGTTGTGCACGACACCTGTTGCACACAGCCCACCTCCTTGCCTTGGTGACCTAATGGGGGTGGACCCTTTTCTGTACACAACCCTTTACTACTGCACATGGCATTTACCCCTATTGCACACGGCCCACCTCTCTGCCCCGGTGACATAATGGGGTGGCCCCCTCGCTTGTGACTGACGTGATTATGTATGCTTTATCACTAAGCCTATAGATGATGACCTCACTTACGACCCTTCCCCCTGCTTGTGCCTAATAAATAGAGACGATTCTGAGTGTTCCGGGCCTCGTCGATCTCAGCTCACAGGTGGTATGGCCCCGAGTCCAGCTGCCCTTCACCAGTTCTCCAGTGTCCTGTCTCTTTACTCTG
>CAUYUD010032383.1:0-14978 GCA_963575295.1 Alouatta caraya
TGGGGAGAGATAGCATGGGGAGAAATGCCAGATACAGGTGATGGGGAGGAAGGCAGCAAATCACACTGCCATGTGTGTACCTATGCAACAGTTTTGCATGTTCTTCACATGTACCCCAAAACCTAAAATGCAATTAAAAAACAAAAATCTCAAAACCTCATTAGCATGCAAGTATTTACTGCTCATGTAACTAAGACAGTTTTCTAGATGACATATTGATCTTGGTTGTGGTCTCTCACATGGCTGGGATTGGGCTGACTTTTCAGTCATCTAAGGTGACCTGGACTGGCATGACTAGGGCAACTTGTGGCATGTGTGTTTTACACATCTCCTGGGGCAGGAGAACTGCTTGAACTCGAGAAGCAGAGGTTGCAGTGAGCCAAGATCGCGCCACTGCACTGCAGCCTGGGTGACAGAGTGAGACTCCATCTCAAAAAAATAAATACTATTCTCCAAAGTTGCTTGTAAGTAAAATAATTCAACTGAAGTACTGTTTTGTTTTTTCTTAAATGGGGATACATTGATGGTCTCTTTAAGAACTACTGCTGTTTAGCAACAATCTCAAAGACTGTGGAGTTTTGCAGGTTACCCCAGGTGTGTTCTTATGGCAATGGAAGAGCAAAAAAGAGAGAAGACATGCCCAGTCATCCAATCATTTTCAAGACTCTTTTCATTTCTCTTTTGCAAACATCCCAAAGGAAGTCATGTGGTGAAACCCAGAGTCAGAGTACAGGACCCTGAAAAATAATATGGCAAAAGGGCATGAATAAAAGGAGAGATGAGACTATTTTTGCAAGCTACCATAAGGTTCCTGGGGGGGGAGGACACAACTCTATCCTCAACTTTGTAGGCCAAAGGTAAAACAAAAACAATCTAACATCTATAGTGATAAAGCTTCGATAGGCTTAGGGATTTTGTTTTTCACTTTTTTTCCTCATCAAATTATGCTAGATTATGCTGCTGTAACTGTAAAACTTCAAAATCTTCGCTGCAGGTACGGTCATGCCCAGAGTAGTAACTTAGGGATCTGTGCTAATGGAAGCTGTGTCCCAAGCCCTGCTTATACTACTGCTGAAGATGCAGGAAATAGGAAAAAGGCAAAATGAACACCAGTTATTTTTATGTATGAAGTAGCACGTCCTTTCTGCTCCTATGTTGTTGGTCAAAGTAAGTTACATAGCCTTAACAAAATACAAAGGGGTAAGGATGTACAATCAAGTCCTACCATGTAGCAGAAGGAAGAGAAGCAGTATTTGTGAACAGTCCTAAAGACTGTAGAGTTTTGCACTGGGGAGTTTTCTTAAAGAGACCATCAATGTATCCCCGCTTAAGAAAAAAGCAAAAAGCACTTCAGTTAAATTATTTTGTTTACAAGCAACTTTGAAAAATACTATTGATTTATTTTTTTGAGAGTGAGTCTCACTCACTCGGTCGCCCAAGTTGGAATGCAGTGGTGCAATCTCGGCTCACTGCAACCTCTGCTTCTCGGGTTCAAGCCGTTCTCCTGCCTCAGCCTCCTGAGTAGCTGGGACTACAGGTACATGCTGCTACGCCTGGCTAATTTTTTTGTGTGTATTTTAGTAGAGACGGGGTTTCACCACGTTGCCCAGGCTGGTCACGAACTCCTGACCTCAGGCAATCTGCCTGCCTCTGCCTCCAAAAGTGCTGGGATTACAGGCATGAGCCACTGCACCCGGCCAGTATTTATTTTTACAGTGAGAAATGCCTAACATATTGAGAAATATATGAAAAAAAATTATTAAGTTCATTATCATAATTGCCTTTTTGAAGAATAGGTAGGTCAGCCAACCCACAGTGGAAATACTTAAACAATTTTCAGAGGCAAGACTATTAAAAGTAAAATTCTAATTAGCTAATTTGGCACAAAACAACTTTCTTCTGGCCTATAAAATTTTCAAACATTATTTGATTGAGTTCAGAATACCTGGGATTAAATCGATATTTCTAGTTCAGTGTCCTCATATAACAAACACTATGCTGTGATCTTGCAAAGAACAAAAAATAGTATATGCCTACTGAGAAATCGGACAAAAAATAATCCGAAAGCTAGATTTCTATATTGGGAAGTCTTTCAAATTCTCGACTGAAGTAGTTATTGTTATTTTAAGCAGGCTGCTGTTGCCATCAGATCTAATGCTCTACTGCTTATTCTCCCCATAAAAATATTTAGTGAAATTTTTTTTTCCTAAAAACAAGGCACAATGAAGTATTACATTTTGAAAGTATCTGCATGATAAACAGAAAAGTGAAACCAAAGGAATATGTGCTCCACTTCTTACATTATTATAACTGTAGAATCTGTATTAGCTGGAGACTATCATGAGGTACACTGTATGTACATGTTTGCATTTCTTAAAAAGAAGGTGATGCCCTGCAGCTCACAGATAACACAAATAACATATGATGTAGGAGTTGCTAAGGGCAGCCACACATATCTTCTGTCATTTCTTTATCCCTAAATGGCTAAAGTTAATGATGTTCCCAATACCGTAAAATCTGTGGATCTGTCCTTAGAAGTTTGACAGGATACAGTCTATAATGATTATTGGCTGTGTGTGCATTGGGGAGGGGGTGTGAAGCATTTGAAATGAGTGGACATAAAATTCATTACTTTAGGCTGAGGAAAAAAAAAAGTATGTACACGATATTAAAATCTGACTCAATATCAAATAGACCCCAAACATGAATAAATATTGAATAATCCAAGAAGATTGATTCAGCATGTGATACTGCTACCTTTTATGTTCAAATTTCCATAATGCGGTTGGGCCAAAGTGGAAAATGAATTTTATGCATTCTTTTGAAAAATTCTAGAGATCAAAAAATTATTCTGGTTGATGATAACCAGAGAAATACTCAGCAGCAAATATCGTCGGCTGAGGGAATAAGGCATTTCTATCCACTTTTGTTTGAATTTAATAGAAAGCTATATAATGGAATTCAACAGCAATCTCTTCTAAAATAGAAAAGGAGATTAAGAGAAAAACATATAACTCATATTTTCAAGGAAGAATCTGTGTTTCATAGCAAATAGCATACATAGTAAAGTTCTAATTAGCTAATTTGGCGCATTTGATCACATTAACACTAAGTACAAATGCTTACTAAATGTGAATATTCAATTCCACGCACCAAGATTTTCAAGATTTTGTGTTGCCCTTTGTTTTGGAAATGATGTCGCTATTTTTGCTTTCTTCAACTTCTGCCACAGAGGTCCATAATAAATAGTGAATGGGTTCAAAGAAAAACAATGGCTAAAGGGTCTCCTGTCACTTTGGCAGAATTATTATTGTCTCTGCAGCTACTGCCCTTCAGAGTTCTAACACAGCATCAAATCCTTGGTAATACAAGGGCTTGAATAAAGAACAGAAAATGTGTTCACAAAGTTAGCTTTTACTTGTATTGAATCTATAGTTGACTATTTACATTCAAAATATGTATTTATTTCTACATAAAAAGTGTTACTAGAAAAATGTAGAGCATCAATATTCCAATCTAAGTACACTTCCAAGTCTCAGAATATTATAAGAAGTTACTTTCTAAGCACATTTTTTTCTCGTCAACCACAAAGTTATAAATGACCCTGTAGGCCTTAGGATATAGTGAATCTTGTGTTGCATCAATAATTGGCTAATTGACACACTAGTGTGTATTTAGTTATAAACGGGTAAATGTGTGTATCGACATAGAGATATATATGTGTGTTAGTGAAACTACTGAGTTAGATCTGAGCACAGGAGAGCAGCTTTCTTCCCATGTTTGGTCTGCCTTGAGCATGAAAATTTCTGGCATTACTGCTAAGGATCATGAAAGCAAGAAAGGAAATGAATTAGCCCTTTATGTAAAACGGCCTTTCTGGGGAATGCGTGGAAAGTGATGTAAACTCAGGGAATGTTGTTTTATGAGAAACAAAAGAAAAGTAAAAATAAAGGATGAGAACAGAAAGACAAAAGTTCTTGACTTTTTTAAGCTTCTGTTTTGAAAAATTTATCATTTTCCAAATTCTTAGCAAGTTCCTACCCATCAGTAGCCACTATTAGCCAAAGAGTAACTTCTGAAAGAGCTAGAATGTACAGTCCATCAAAAACAATTAATCTAAAAACACATGAACACATGGGGGTATGTGTGTATGAGATATGTGTCAGTTTCCAGATAAACACTTATGAGTGCCCTACAATCCATACAGATAAAAATAGAAGTTTGGATGGTAGAAATTACCAAACCCTGGTGGTGCTACCTTGCGAATCTTGCTGCAGAAGGTAAATAAATCTCCAGTAGCATTTTGAGGCAAGGGAAAAATCTGATTTGGCAGAGAAGTAGAGGCTGAAGAGGTTATAATGGTAGGAGAATACCATATTCTGCACACTGTAGAAAGGGGATAGTTACGCTTGGCAACAGCGGAGCAGACCAAGCAGAGTGCAGTGGGAGAGGATGGTGAAAGCGTTCAAAAAGTACAATGCCTAAACTAAAAGGCCTCCTGTCACTCTGAAGCTGTCATGTCTTCTGGTGGCAAAGGAGGCCTTACAGGACAAAAAAGTTTCTAAAATGCACTGAATCTTGGAGGCCATTAGGATATATTGATTCTTGTATTGGATCGGTAACTTGCTAAGTGACACACCAGAGCATATTTAGTGAACTGCAGCAATGCTTTGCCAAATGAAATCCTAGTGGCCATGACCGAGTTAATGTACCCCTGAACATTTTGGTATATTCTTCAGAAGAACCTTGCTCACAGAAAAAAGTTGCAAAACACAGTTATCTAGTAGGATTGATTTTTTTTTTTTTTGTAGTTCAGCCTATTCAGCACATTTAGGGGAGGAGGCTAATGTCTGTCCAACTAGGCTTATAAGAATGGACAGCTTTTATTTTTTATTTATTTATTTTTTTTGAGGCTGAGTCTCGCTCTGTCACCCTGGTTGGAGTGCGGTAGTGCAATCTCGGCTCATTGCAACCTCCACCCGCTGGGTTCAAGCAATTCGCCTGCCTCAGCCTCCCGAGTAGCTGAGATTACAGGTGCCCGCCACCACGCTCAGCTAATTTTTGTAGTTTAATAGAGATGAGGTTTCATCATGTTGGTCAGGCTGGTCTCGAACTCCTGACCTCAAGAGATCCACCCGCTGTGGCCTCCCAAAGTGCTGGGATTACATGTGTGAGCCACCACGCTCCGTACTTTTTATTTTTAATTTGGCTTACACTGTTTGTTTGCTTGTTTGTTTGACAAACATTCTATGCCCCTAGTCTGTCTGTTTGCTTACTTATACCCTAGCTTATTCTAAAAAGGGTTCAAGGTAGTTTGCTTAATTTGTTCCTTAATGTGTCTGATTTATGTTAGCACTGCTATCTCTGTAGAACTGAGATCCCACCAGTTTCTTCTAGGATCACTAGAGTTTGATTGTACACAGAGCATTCCACCTCCTCCTCAGTCTTCCTTTTCTGTGGCCTATTCTCACTTCATTTAGAAAGGAAACAGACACCTCATTGTTGTAGTACCTCAGCCTGATTATATCATATATGAAATAATCACAGTGCTAATCAGGCTGGTTCTGCTGGTCTCACTCCGTGACTGCAACTCTCAGCAGCACACAGCGGGGCCTGACAACTTCCATACTGACAGCTCCTCCCAGAAAAAAATGCTTACCAATTAACCTTCAGTCACGTTGGATCGAAGACTGACATTCATTATTTTAATGAAAACAGTAAGAAAGAACACTATTGAAACACCCAAAGACTAACTCATTATTCTGTTGGATGTTCGGCTTAGCCAAGTACAAAAAGCAAGCTCGGGGTCAGAAAGACAGGATGCTGCGTGTAAAGGAGAAATAAAGAACAGGTGCCGCCTGCTTCTCATGAACCATCCCCAAAAGCTTTTGTAACAATTTTCCAGAGGAGAAGAGAATAGAATTTGCTTGTACCTCAGGAGGGAACTATTTCAAGGTAACTTAAGTATAACTGCACATAAAATGTTACCATGGCTTTCTTCCTCACTTCTCTGTTCCCACGACCAGTGATATGTTTCTTCCAGAGGCTTTGCTTTGTTGTTACTCTGAATCTACACTTTCAACTAAACTCAAACTTTTTGGAGCAAAAGTTACTTTATCTATTGATGTATTTGACAGAGTTAATAAACAGTCTTTTTTTCCCCCCAAGAGTATTGTTGAAATAAAATAAAATGTCCTCTTTGTTCATGCTTAGGGAATAGAAAATATGTATTGAACCATTCATCTTATAGTCATTGAGTGCCTACTGTATGCCAGAAACCACACTACATACAATGGATCTAATCATGTATAAGACAGAGGTCTCTGCTTTTGGAAAACTCACTGTTTAAAATCTTGGGGTGGGAAGGGGATGTGGTTGGTAACGTGGCCTTTCCTTGCAGCTTTTATTTGAAATACTTCATACAGGCAAAGCCCAGGCCTGAGGAAGGCCTGTGACACTGTTAGCCTTTTCAGATCTACATCAAAGCCCACTTATGCAGGGATGCCAGTAGGATCCACTGCTTTTTTGAATCACGGAAATTAGCTTAGAATTGAAATTTAAATCATTAAAAAAGAAAGTAGAAAGAGACTATGGGATTGGGGCAGGAGGGCATTCAAAAGCTCACAGTAAATCCAAACAATAGACCCCAGCTAGAGTTGAAATGTCTTAGTTTGTTCTCTTAATTTTTCATGCATCATTTCAGGATATTTTTCTTTTCAATTAAACATAAACATAAGCATACAGACTAATTCACAGAAACATAAAAGAAATGTGCTCTGGAACGATCCAGCTCAGTCTAACCTTTTCAAACACTGAACATTATCTCTTTTGCGTACAGAGAACTAGAGGAACTTTCTTTGGGTACAGCCCCAGAGTCTTCCCTGGGGCCCAGCCCGGACTCAATTTTTGTTGAATAGCTGAGCTGTGATCAGTGGTCTATACACGTGATATGTCTCCACACTTCCTTACAAATTTCTAGAGACACAAGTCATCCTTGAAGAAGGACATCATCTCTTTGTTTCTGGTATTGTAGATGGTGCCAATTTGGCTATTAGGTGTTGTAAAGAGGCATAACCATGTTCATTTCCAAGGTAGGGGAGCAGAGATGCATTTCCCTGCCTTTCTTTCCTTGCTTCTGTAAGCCTTGATCAGACTTGCTTTTATGAAAATCTGCTCTTCAATCCACTTGAACAGAAAATCAAGCAGTATACATTTTCAGACCTATCACATTCCCTAACTAGGATATCTAGCATATATGTAATTTACACGTATAAGAAATATTTAGAATTTGCAGATTACCCCACCTCTTCTTATTCTAACCAAATGGCATTTGATCTCAAAGCCAACATTTTCAACAGAAGGGATTTGAAGTGATTCATTTAGCATACAAGGTCAGAACATGAATTTATATTCAGGTTAGGGTTCATCTCAGTAACTACAGATTACAAGTTATTTTGGATAAATCTCCCAATGGGACTTAAAAAAAAAAAAACAGTTGCAGTATAGTGGTTAAGAGCACAAATATTAAAGATGGGCTGTTGGGTTCAAATCACAATCCCTACATATGCTAGCTGTGGCTTTGAGTAAGTTGCCTAAACTCTGTTTGCTTCGGTTTCTATATTTGTAAATTAGAGACATTATTTGTTTTCTAACATTACAACATAGCTCCACAGCGAGTCTTGTCTTATCTGCTGTTTCTCAAATGCAGTGTGCCTGTTACAGGGCAGATGCTTAAGTTTTATTGAATGATGAGAGCCTAACTGCCAAACTTGGGTTACATGAGGATTAAATAAATGTACATACAGAGAGTGGTAGTGCCTGGTACACTGTAAACCACCAACACATGGCAAGTGACCATTATTATCATCATTATATCCTCAAACTTGAATAGAAATGAGCAGGCTTCCCCACCTTCTAAGTATGGAAGCTCCATTGTAAGCTTTCGCAAACAAACACATGTTCTGATTGAAATATGTTATTTATTGAGGACACATTATGTGCCAGGCATGGTACTACATGCTTTATGGTATTTCCTTTTTTTTTTTTTTTTTTTTTTTTTTTTGAGATGGAGTTTCACTCTTGTTGCCCAGCCTGCAGTGCAATGGCACAATCTCGGCTCACTGCAACCTCCATCTCCCAGGTTCAAGCGATTCTCCTGCCTCAGCCTCCCAAGTAGATGGAATTACAGGCATGCACCACCACACCCAGCTAATTTTTGTATTTTCAGTAGCGACGGGGTTTGTCCATGTTGGTCAGGCTGGTCTTGAACTCCCGACCTCAGGTGATCCGCCCACTTCAGCCTCCGAAAGTGCTGGGATTACAGGTGTGAGCCACTGCACCAGCGACTTTATGGTATTTCATATAATCCTTATAGTAATAGTTGGAAGGACCTGTTATCTCTGTCTGACAAAGGACGATATAGAAGTGATCTGTATTTGCAGCAAACATTGTGGGGAATACAGAGATGTGTGAGATGCATATTGCTTGCCCTTAAAAACATGAGATAGTTACAATAATTACCTCTTGGGGCTATTGTAAGGTTTGAATGAGAAAGTAAATGCCATCCACTATGTATCATAACAGGGACATAGTAAATGCTCAATAAATCTTAATGATAAGGAGGAGGATGATGTCAATGATGACTGACTATGAAGATCATGATGTTGGCATGATATAAAGAAGGAATAACAATGAAAAGGTACGATGAGAACAGAGTATCTCCTTTTTGAGAGCCTAGGGACTCTGGCTGAAGCAAGGAATCAACTGACTTGCCATTTGATTTCCCTTTCCTGTGGGGCAGTTATAGTATTTCTATTAGGAGAGATATCCAAGATCCATGTAATCAATGCTAGATATAATAGGAAGAGGAAATTCTTATGTTCTTGACCTGTATAATGACTGTGGGACATGTTTTATCCTTTTTCAATTGAAGGTCAAAATTGAACTTTTAAAAAATTCTTAATTATTTTTTCCAATCTATTAGTTTACATATTATGACTAATTTTTTTTCTTGCTCAGTTTTAACAAGGTGGGGATTTGGGAATAGAGTTAATTATAAAGAAATACACATTTATCACCATATTGTAACACTCTAGGTAGTGCTTAATTAAAGATTAAATTTTTTAAAATTAATATATGACACTTTGTCTTTCCAGACAAAAGAGAAGGTTCAAGGTTTAGAGGAAAGGGAACCAAGCTTGAATTTGCGAGAGTTCCTTAAACAGAAAATGATTCAATAAAATTGGGTAAGTTATTCAGCATCTTAGAGCTTTAATTTCCTAACTTTTAAAAACGTAGTTTATAATAAAATATTGCATATTTGTGTGCAATGTAGCCATTCCTGTGCTCTTCTTTTGTTCTTTACAATGACCATGAAAGAAGTTGGGCAGGCATTATTATACTAGCTTAACAAGGAGGAAACTGAGGTTCAGAAAGGTTAAATAAATGTCCAGGGCCACATACATAGCTAGTAAGTGCTACATCCAGGGCTCAAAACCTTGTTTTCTATTTCACATACAATGTTTTCTTTGTATTACACATACAAGTTCTCTAGGAAGAAACCTGATGAATGGAAGAGGCTCTCTCATCAAGAAGCTGTGTGATATTGGACAAGTTACATTCCTTCTCTGTGCCTTCTTTTCTTTACTCATAAAGTGAGAGATGTGATTAATTTTTGCAAGGTCTCCACAGAGCACGTTTTATCACCATTTTCATAAATAAGGAAACCTAAGCAGATAAAACTAATCTGCTCTGCATAGTATCACACAGAAAGCAATAGAGAAGCTGCTTCCACCTCCAGAATGATGTAACTTTTGCCTAGCAAGGGGTAATTATCTACACAGTTCAAAAGAGGAAAGAAAGAAATGAATATATTTTTACATGCTGGGATGCATAGTGAAATCTACTTCCTCGGTGTAATAACAGGCAAACAGGAGAAATTTCCTACTGCCCCAAAATTCACAAAAATCTCTATCTTTGGAAATCTAAGTGATGACAAGGGTGATAGACTGCTCCAATTTATGCTACCAAACAGTGGTTCTTGCCAACATTTTCCTAAGAGCCACATTCAAGTATCTGAAAAGGGGGAACCTGTAGATAATTTTGTTGATTTTCATGGGCTGTGTAATTCATTCCCACACTTAGGAGTAGCGGTGATGTGGCTAATAATGGAGATGACTGCTAATGAATAATCCATGCATGCTGTTGAAGTGGCAACCACAAGGCAAACTTTTTAAAGTTAAATTTTATCTTTAATCAGCTTTTCCTCTGACCACATACTGTGCATTCTCTATGCCTAGAAAGCTACTCCCCTGATGACATTTGCACCCAGTCTTTCCCTAGTTCATTCCCCTCATCCTTCCTGTCTCAGTTCAATGATGACTCCTCCAGGAAACCTTTCCTAAGGTTTATGCTAGTTCTCCTCTTAAGTAGAAATCTGTTGGTTTTTTTTACCAGCACAACAATGGTTCTGCTTCTGGGAAATGCAGCTTGGTTTTCTTTGAAAGAACTTGTTCCTCATGCATGTAGTGTTGATAGGGCTATCAATCAAGGCCATCTCCTCTTTCTTAACTAAGTAATGGAAATTTGACCTGCACTAGGCCACTCTGACTCTCCCTCACAGGAATTTGTACCTTGTGCAGCATTGCACAGATGGAAAATCGAGCCGATTCATCTAATGACCCTGTCCATTAATCCCTGCTCCCTGGATCCCTGAAGCCGTTCTACTGCTTGCTTCTCAGACTCTTGGTTTATCAGCTATTCCTTCTTTACAGCCTTACATACTTTTAATTTTTGCTCATGTTAATCCAAATAACCTAATCATACATCCCTATTATATGGTCTTATGATACATGAACTTCTTAGTAGCACTTATTTGGTCAGTGTATATTTTGGTTGATTATTTGGTTAATGTTGGCTACCACCATTGGGCTGTGAGCTCCTGGAGAGCAAAATTATATCCTCAAGTCTTAGAATAGTATTTAGCACTTTCCAGGAACTTAATAAAATTTTATTTTATTTAGTGGATGAACGAATGGAATTTCAGGTTCTCATTGCTCTCTACTGTTTCTTAGGGTGGAGATTCTCTACCAGCACATGCCATCAATATTTCCTCTTCTAAAGTCTCATATTTTAGGCCTTTCTTTTTTTCCAATCTCTTGCTTTCCCTCCCTTTCTTGCCATTCCCTCTCCCCTCTCCTTCTTCTCTCTCTTCCCAATCCCCAATTATGCTGATGTCTTCAGGACTGGGTTTCTCCCTTGTCATAAAACTCCACTTTGACCATCTTTTGCTTTCAGGAAAACGTCAAGGTCTTTCACAATCTTAAGCCTGATTGCTTCTGTTGTCTCATATCCTGTCTTAACCATACTTGTATTTTCGACTCTGGGCAGGCATAATTCTTACAGTTCTTGGAGGCACCAAACTTTCTTACATTCTTGACCTTTTGAAATAACAACTGTCAGGTCTTTCTGCGGTGACTTTTATCTTTCTTTGTTCCTCAGTTCTCAGCCCTAGAGTTTCTTCTTCCATGAAACTTCCCCTGACCACAACATCCACCTTTGCCTTATCTTTGACTAGTTTAGATAACCTGCCTTTGTGTTCCTAAAGCTCCTTCTGTACTGCTTTATTCTAACATTTGTTATTTATTTTATTTTTAAAATTTTCAATTGCTTTACCTTCTCCTTTCAAACTGACCCTCTTAAGGGCAGAGACCTAAAATTTTTACCTGTATATCCTCAGAGCCCAGCATGATACCTGGAATACAGCAAGTGTTCTATAAATGTTAAAAAAACAATTACTAAATAAAAGATTGAATCGTCCTCCTAGCTGAACTCTTTTCACCGTAGTTTTAGTGTCACACTTGTAATCCTCTCTTATAGCTTTTATTGATTTCAACTTTTCATTACAGATATCTGTATACATGCCTTATTTTCATGGTTTTTATACTTTAAAAGTAGAGCCAGGCAGGAGAATTGCTTGAACCCAGGAGGCAGAGGTTGCACTGAGCTGAGATCGCGCCATTGCACTCCAGCCTGGGTAACAAGAGCGAAATTCCACCTCAAAAAAAAAAAAAAGTAGAACCTACTTCTTTATCTATATGTGTATTCTGCAGCATCTGACATGCTTCCTGGCCTATAATAGGTGCACAACAATTACCTGTTGGAAAAAATGAATGATGAATCAAGCCATGCTAGTGATACGGTATATTAAAATGGGAAGATGAAACAGTCACATTTCACAAACAGTTTTAAGATGACAGTGACTCATTCTAAAGGAATTAATCCAAAACATGTAGGTTAAGATTGGTTAAGACAGAGATGAGAGGATGGGAAGCCTTTCACGATACTTCTTAAATTTCATTATATTAGCAACTATAATTATTACCCCAAATAAGCCCAGCCAGTCTTCAAATTAGATAGTTAGCTGAAATATTAGGTAATTTAATAGTATGCAGACATCAGGATCTACAGTATGACATTAGATACGTCTTAGAATAGTATTGATTCAATATATGTATTTCAATGACATTCTGGATGGAAAAAAAAAAGCCTTTTTTATCAGAATACATGGGTGTAAATCCTTAGTGTTCTTTAAATGTACCATGACAGAGGGATGAGAAGGACAACCAAGACTGCACAGGAACATTTATGTTACTCCACCATAAACAGCTAAATTTTTGTGGTGGGCCTCATGTTTGGTTTGTTAGAAGATGAGGTTTGTTAGTATAATGTTGGATGAAAAAGAGAGAGAGTGAGAAAGAGGTTTAGTAATGCACAGTGCATTTCTTTGTACAGTTTTTGATGGTGAGATTCTTTCCTAATTCTACTTGAATAAGCAAAACTTTTTAGAAGATATAAGATTAAAGTGAGAGATAAAGAGAAGGTAGAGGAGAGATCCAAGATGGCTGAACAGGAACAGCTATGGAGTGCAGTTCCCAGCGAGAAGAACGCAGTGGGTGAATGATAACCGCATTTCCAAATGAGTTTTTACTGCCCAAAGACCAGGAGATTCCTGGGCTGAAAAGTGCCATGAGTTTCCAGCATGGCTGTTTCAGCCAGCGCTGGAGGTCTCCGCACAAAAACTCACACAAATCTGGGCAGCTGTTTCAACAGGCGCCTGGAACACCTGGGATATAGAGCCGACCATTTAACTGAAAAAAAAAAAAAAAAAAGGCGGGGCTGAAACAGGGAGGCAGGTGATCTGGCTCAGCAGGTCCCACCCCACAAACATCAGCAATTTGAAATGCTCTGGATTGAGAGTTTCGCAGCAAGCACTGCTGGACCCGGGACAGTCCAGCTCAGTGGGGGGAAGGGCATCAGCCATTACCGAGGCAGTCCACTACCGAGGCAGTATGCCATTACTGAGGCAGTCCGTCATTACCGACGCAATCTCTGCCTTTACTGAGGCAGTCTGCCATTACCGAGGCAGACCTCCATTACCGAGGCAGACCACCATTACCGAGGCAGACCACCATTACTGAGGCAGTTCTAACAGGAAGTTCACACAGCAGCTGGGCAGAGCCCACAGCAGCTCAGTAATGCCTCTGTGGGCAGACTGTGACTAGACTACCATCTTGCAGGGCAGGGCATCCCTGGAAAAACACAGCAGCACTTCAGGAACTTATAAATGAAGCCCCACCTTCCCAGGACAGAGCACCTGGGGAAAAAGGCGTTTGAGTTCTGCTACAGCAGACTTAAACGTACCTGCCCGGCAGCTCTGAACAAAACAACGGAGCTCCCAGCTCAGTACTTGAGATCTTATGAGGGACAGACTGTCTCCTCAAGCAGCTCCCTGAACCCTATTTATCCAAAGACACACCTCATAAAGGAGAGCTCAAGCTGATCTGGCAGGTACCCTTCTGGAACGAAGATAACAGAAGAAGAAACAGGCAGTAACCCTTAGTGTTCTTCAGTCCCCGTGGGTGATCCTGAGGCAAGCAGTGTCTAGGGTGGACCTCCAGCAGGCCTGCAGCAGAGAGGCCTGACTGTTAGAAAGAAAACTAAAAAACAGAAAGAAATAACTTCAACATCAACAAAAAGGACGTCCAACAGAGACCCCATCCAAAAGTCACCAACGACAAAGACCACAGGTAGATAAATCCACAAAGATGGGAAGAAACCAGCACAAAAAGGATGAAAACATCAAAAACCAGAATGCTTCTCTTCCTCCAAGGTATCACAACTCCACACCAGGAAGGGAACAAGGCTGGATGGAGAATGAGTCTGATGAATTGACAGAAACAGGCTTCAGAAGGTAGGTAATAACAAACTTCTCTGAGCTAAAAGAACACGTTCTAACCCAAAGCAAAGAAACTAAGAACGCTGAGAAAAGGTTAGACAAAATTTTAATGAGAATAAACATCTTAGAGAAGCATATAAATGACCAGATGAAGCTGCAAAACACAACAAGAGAACTTCCCAAGGTATACGCAAGTTTCAGTAACCAAATTGACCAAGCAGAAGAAAGGACATCAGAGACTGAAGATCAACTCAATGAAATAAAATTTGAAGGCAAGATTAGAGAAAAAAGAGCAAAAAGAAATGAACAAAGCCTATAAGAAATATGGGACTATGTGAAAAGACCTAATCTACACTTGATCAGTGTACTGGAAGATGACGGGAAGAATGAATCCAAGCTGGAAACCACTCTTCAGGATACTATCCAGGAGAACTTCCCCAATCTAGCAAGGAAGGCCAATATTCAAGTCCAGGAAATATAGAGAACACCACAAAGATATTCCTCAAGAAGACCAACCCCAAGGCACATAATCGTCAGATTCACCAGAGTTGAAATGAAGGAAAAAATGCTAAGGGCAGGCAGAGACACCGGTCGGGTTACCCACACAGGTAAGCCCTTCTGATTCTCTGCAGTTCTCTTGTCAGAATCTCTTGAATCGTGTTGTGTGTGGGGGCCTATATTCATCACCCTTAAAGAATAGTACTTTCAACTCTGTTTTTCATATCCTGTGAAACTTTGCTTC
>CAUYUD010032385.1:0-10481 GCA_963575295.1 Alouatta caraya
CTGCCTCAGCCTCAAGAGCAACTAGGATTACAGGCTCCTGCCACAACGCCCAGCTAATTTTTGTATTTTTAGTAGATAGGGGCGGTTTCAGGATGTCGGTCAGGCTGGTCTTGAACTCCTGACCTCAGGTGATCCACCCTCCTTGACCTCCCAAATTGCTGGGAATACAGGCATGAGCCACTGCGCCTGCCCTCATGAGCTATTCTGTTCTTCAAAAAATATTGCATCATTTGGAAATTTTAAAGGTTATGAAGGATTTTTCTCAATTCAGGTTAGAGCATTTCAGGCCTCTTCTTTGAGGTTAATTCCCCAATGAAATTGCAGAGCTGCAATATCATAAAATGAAGCTTACAGGTAACAAGCTTTTCCCATAGTTACCAAGCCTCTAATTTGTTTTAGGGCTCATTGTTAAATATAAGCATGCAGATAAAATTGTTAGACATTTTAGTTAAACCTCCTGTAACAAAGACAAAAATGAAACAGGTAGTCAAAATAACAATAAAAAACAACTTGAAGAAGGCAGAGTCTATGAGTTGAGAAGAAAACTTTGAAAGAACTATTTTCTGTCAATAAAAGGAAGACACTTTTCTTCCTCTAAGAAAATAACACTGCCATATCTAATAACACAGATAACAAAAAATAACTCTGAGAAATTAATAAGATAAATAAAAGCAAGAAAGATAGTGAAAGACTTTTCTAGAAAACAGAGCAGTCAAAAATAAAAATTAGGAAAGTAAGAATAAAATTATTAAAGAACCATTTTGAAGAATCCAAATAGGAATAACAAGAGTTCCAGAAAGATAAACTAAAACAGAAGAGAGAAAAAAACAAAGTAGTCTAAAAATGTCCTAAGAACTGAGAGAACGAGTTTCCAGATTATAAAGGACAACTGATTGCCCAGTAAAGCAAATGAAAAAAGACGAGTATCAAAGCTTGCCTTGAAATTTTAGAGCACATAGGATAGATAAATTATTCTAAAAGCTTTCAAAGGTAAAAAAAAAACAAATTAGTTATTAATATAAAGAATCTGTAGACATAATTGCATGAGACTTCTCAAAAACTACACTGAAAGCTAAAGAAAATGAAGTAAAGCCTTTAAAATTCTCAGGGAAAATAACTTTCACTCAAAATTATATATCCTACCAAATTATTAGATATTAATGTGGGCTAAAGACATTTCAGGATGCAAGATCCCCTGAAAATTATCTATATCACTTTTCTATGACCCTGAGAAAATATCATGAGAGTAAATTGTTTGGGCCTAAGTTTTGTTTACCCAGAATCCTTTTTTAACTGTAGAGAAAAATGAAGTCAGATTGCTTATATAAACACTGTTCCCTTATTCATAAGCTTAAACCAACACAATCAAGTATCATTATATAACTCAGAATTACCATTAAATGATGGAAAGAGCTGATCCATGTTAAGGAAAATGACGTCCATGAAGTACAGAAAGTAAAAACACTGAGGGGACAAGTGACAACAAAATTGTGAAATTTTTTTTCTTAAAGTTAGGAAAAATTGAATTTTATGAGATTAAAGAGTCCACCATAATTTAGGGAAAAACTAGTTTCAAAATCCTCTATGCTGAGATAAATAATTGAATTTCAAGGATGAAGAGCTTCTAAAACATTTAGCAGGAGAAATAATGGAATTCTCTACAGATGATCCATAGTGAATCCTGGACAGCAGTGGAGCAATAATTTTAAAATTCTAAATGCCCAAGAAGGATGTAAATAGCTTTTAACTTTTATTCTATGCTTTTTGCACTATTGAAATTTTTTAAACAGATGTATTTGTAGAATTTTAACAAGTATTGGTATGTTTATTGGCACAAAACGTTGGACCTGTATTTGTTAGCATTAGATTCAGCTATATGTAACCAAACAAAATCAAAATGAAATCAATCAATCAAACAAAATAAATACTTGCCTATCCAGCAAGTTCGTTGTCTGTCTCTTGAGATAATTCAATCTAGGTTTTCTCTTCCAGAAACCAGGTTTATACTAGCTTGCTATTCCAAGCTGATTTTCTCAAACTAGGTCATCATGTCTAAATTCTAGGTGAGAAAAATAATAAAGAAAGAATGAATGATTCATTTTTAAGGACACACACCAGAAATACCACAATAAAGATCTGACTGGGCACAGAGGCTCATTCCTATAATCCCAGCACTTTGTGAGGCTGAGGCAGGTGGATCACTTGTGCTCAGGAGTTTGAGACCAGCCTGGGCAACAGGTGAGAACTTGTCTCTCCAAAGATATTCATACATAAAGTACCTCCGTGTGATCATACATAATTATAGTCCCAGCAACTCAGGAGGCTGAGGTGGGAGGATCACTTGAGCCCAGAAGGTTAAGGCTGCAGTGAGCATGAGATCCCCCCACTGCACTTCAGCCTGGGCAACAGATCAAGACTCTGTCTCAAAAAAAAGAAATCCTTACCTCTTACTATTAAAAATTTAGTAACCCTTATTTTTAAGGAGACTGGGAAATAAAGGCCTTACAATTTTTTCATGATTATAGATTCACAATATTCTATTTAAATACAATAAAATACATAGAAAAATGTTTATATTTCTCAGTGAAAAGGAAAACGTATTAACTTTGTCTATGCTGTGATTAATAATATGTAAAAATGAAATCTACAATTGGGAAATGACTCAAATGAAAACGCAATAAAAGTAAAACTGCTAAAGGTGTTGGGGGTCATAAAATTGTAAATTATTTTTCCTTTTGGTCAATTAAAGTTAGTGCTCTACGGTAAACTTTAAAAAATTCTTCTTCAAGAGTAGTTGGAGAGAAAGAATGGATCTGGAAATTTTATATTTTGACTTTTGTAAGTTATTGAATAAGTCCTTGGGTGTATGGACGTTAGAGCACTTGGACCATTGAGGGTCTTCAAGTGAAACAAAGAGTATTACACAATGAACACTCCTCTTTATTTTTTTTAAAGTGTTACTCTGTAGCTGTGAGCAGCTGATATTTTAGTAGGAGCTTGGATGGTATTATTCAAATCATTTTAGCTCTTAAATTATTCTTGATTATTTATTTACTAAAATCAGTAAATTGAAGCTTTTTAAGCCATATGCACCAAATATATTTCTTTTTTACTGTCATAGAAAATTTTATGATTTCAAGGCCCCCAGAATCTGCCTTTTCTATCATTTAACTATGGAAGACATTAGCATTGTTCATCAATATCTGAACCCCAACCCACCTTCCACATCATGTGACTATATCACTGCCGTCTTGAGATAAGAAATGGACATAGAAGTAGTTCAGATAAACGGTTTGTTGGTAGAATCCAGGTACCTCACTTTCTAATTGGCACACTTAATTGGCAGAGATCCTATAGGCTCTCTTTCTCTGTTTGGCTGATTGTGAAAGACTCATTACTAAATAACTCTGATGAACAAAGCCCCTGTTAGCCATTTTGGGCATGTGTTCCCAGTAAGAAATAAATCTTTGTTGTGTTTAACCAGAAAGAAGAAACTGAGGGGACAATATTTACTTTTCTGAATGTTAAATTTCACATTTTCCATAAGCAGATGTAAAATCAGAGTTGTGCTTTATTTTTTTTTATAGGAGAAATCATGAATGCTAGAATTTTCAGCACATTTGTAAATTCCTCTTCTTATAAAATTTTGAATTCCACTTTAAATTCATAAATTATTTTCTATTGTACAAAATATTATTACAAAACAAGCTTAAAACTGAAAATGTCAACCATAATTTGCAGTTCCGATCTTAATATTTTTCTTGGATGTTTGAATCTTCTCAGCATGGAGTTAGAGGATCAACTATATATTAAACAACTATTAATGTACATGAACAAAAGTGTGTATATGCATTTGTATATAATCTGGGTCTAATTACCGTAGTAAAAATATATTTGTTTTAGGTATTTGGTTTATTGAGTTCTGGCAATTGTATAGCTGTGTGACCACCGTCCAAAACAAGATAAAAAAACATTTTCATTACCCTGGAATATTATTTTTCTCCTTTCTGGTCAGTCTACCTCCCTCATTCTCCAGGAAATTACTTTCTAATTTCTGACAGATTAATTTTTTTCTGTTGTAACATTTTTAATATATGGAACCTTACAATGAAATGGAACCACAGAATGGAACACTTTTTTTGTTCCAGGTTTCTTTTGTTTAACAAAATGTTTTTGCATTAATTCACATTATTTCATTTAGTTCATCTATTTTAACTGATGAGTAACATTCCATTTCATGAATACACTATAGTTGGTGTTACCTTTTTTCAGTTGATGGATATTTGAGATTATTTTCAGTTTTCCCCTATTATGAATAAGTCTGCTATAAACATTTTTGTATATGTCCTTTTGGCAAACTATGATTTCACATATCTTCAGTAAGTGTCTGTGAAAATCATACTGTAGAGGAGTTATTTTGGGTGATATGTGAATGTTAAACAAAATCAGAACAACCTTTTCACTTCAAGTTTATTCTCAAATCTGCATGTCTTAGGAGGAAATACTATTAAATTAGAAGCCAATGAAACCTTCCCCCTGTTTTGCTTCCTGTGGCTGGCTAGAGGGTGGATACTCAGACTCTGACAATTAAATGCTCATACCTCCAAGCTTTGAATCTTGAGAAAGTGATCAAATGATGTGAAAATATGCAGACAGTTTTCATTTTGGTATTGACATCTGGCACTGTGTGAGTTCAGAAATGAAAACAGTGATAAGTACTCAGTGGTATTAGTGCCAGCAGTAATATACCAGTCAGACCATCACGGAGGCATAACATTGCCTTTATTTCCTGCTATCTAGATATTCTTGATAGATGCACATTCTGAGTTTATTTTTCCAGCTTTCTGTTAGTAGTATGAACTACCACACATCCTTCCAGCAAATTAATTTTCTACTTGAGTTCTAAAATATATTCAGGGAACTGTTGTAGTATTCTGTTGAAACAAGATAGACACCCACCTAAAGTCTGGTTCTATGTCAAGACTGATGACACAACACAAAAATAAAAAATATATAAAAATATTTATTACTCACATTATGAGGCATTCTGGGAAAAGCAGTACTGGCTTCCAAGCTGTTCAGAAAACAGCTTTAGAGAGTGGGATAAGGACACTGGCCTGGATTTCATGGTGATAAGGGGTATAACTGAGTGAAAGTTCCCAGGTGTGATGACCTAGGTTATGTGGTTTGACATTGTCACACGAACAAGAGGAGATCAGCTTCTGAGCTTCACATCAGTTTGGGCAGATGGGGGGCAAAAGGAGAACAGGAGTGGGGAGGCTTAAAAATGGTCAGTAGTCAAACATTAAAAATAAAGTTAGACTCTTTATTAGAGGAGTTACTAAAAATATTAGTTGACCAAGACCAAATCATGGAGACCAATATTATAATAAATATCTTAAAAAGGAGTAAAATTGTTGCTTCATTAATAACTACTAAGCACATTTATCCAAAATGTGGTAAATGGCAAATTTAGTGGCTTTGGAATTAGATAAATACGACTTAAATTCTGGCTCTTCCCTATATTAACTATTAACTTGTGCAAGTTATCTTTTCTCAAGATTCATTTTTATCATTTGTAAGAATGGTATTCATGATAGCAGCATCACTCAATAATTAAGAATGCCATCTCAGGAGTCACAGGGCCTTTGTTAACTACCATTCATTAATTCAATAACTTTGAGCAAATAATGAAACCTCTCAAAGAATCAGTTTCCTCATCTAAAGTGGGGAGAACAGTAGTACTGTTAAAAACATTGGGAAATAAATGTAATCACAGATTTGGTTCAGAATAAGAATTCACTAAATCTCAGGTGTTAATATTCTATTCACCAAGTGGATCCAACTCTACCATGTATTAACAAAAATTGTGTTGCTTACTGAAGATCCTCTGAGAATGGAGGTTGATGTTTCATGTTACATACCAAAGAGCAAAAGCTTTGTCAAATTGCTTATTTCATAACTTCCTTCTTCTCCATTAAGGTCTTTTCTCTGCAAACTACTTGTTTCCTCTCTATCCCTCTGCAGACCCCAAAATCATTCCATAAATTGATTATTGTAATTAGTTCTTACCTTTATTTCAATACCTTAATCAGCCACCCACAATCCCAGGGGTGATCATTGCATTAAGAAGGTATTATCTTTTAACAAGTTTATGGAAGAGAGTTTTATTTGCTACCACACAATGAGTGACTTACCATATTATTAACTCAACAAAGCATGTCTCTGTATAAAACAGGATATGTCTTCTAAGAAAATGAGTATGTCTAAATAGTGCTATAAAGGAATTATACCTGCGTCCAGAGCTTGTAGAGAGGATTAAAGTAGGTAATTTCTGTAGAGAAGTTACTTCAATACCTTGCTCATGAAAGCTGGAAAATTCACATTAGTAATTTATATCAGTTTCTCCCATTTGTGCTGTATGTAAGAATCTATTTCATATTTTCTCAGGATAGTATTTAATCTTATAATGGATCTGACATTTTACAGTTCTATTTATTAAAAATAATATCTTACTTATGATGCTGGTTTACTTACCAAACCGTAAATGCCAATTCAAATTTTATGCAATTCAAGGCAAAGCGAAAGAGTAATTCATTTAAAATTATAGGAGCAAACCCTGGACTGATAAAATATACTATTACTCTGGGCTTTTAAAATCTTCATTAGTGTTTCAACTTTTCTTTTTCTCTTTAGACCTATGAAATATAAACTATTTTGGGAAAGAGTGAGAAAACTATCTGCTTTTGAACCACGGAAAGTGTTCTGAGATTATAAAATATTTAGTTTATTTATTTGTGCAATATACACTGTTTTTATGCATTCCAAAGCTTCTGTCAAAACGGAAAACAAAATATTTAACTTGTTAGCCTTTAAATGCTTGGAGGGCTACTTTACTTATTTATTATTTTAAAATAAACTGAAGAATATTTAGAAATATTTAAACGTTAAAAAAATATAACCTCCTATGGCAAACAAAACAAAACAATGTATGATTACATTTCTGAAGGTTTAAAATCTCTACTGCTAATGATGCAGAAACTGAACAATCCTAAATAAAATCTTATAGCCCCTTTCTCTTCCCAAAGTAAGAGTGCAGGCCTAGGCTAAGCAGCAAAGAAAAAGGCAGCAAAAATGTTTGCAGTAATAACATAGAAAAATGCACTACCGCATCCACATCAGGAAGAAGAAAGAAAAGGACCAGGTTATATTTCAAGAGAGAAAATGTTCATAAGGACATAAAATGCTCTTAGGTCAATCCTGAGTTGAACATGCGGGAAGCCTAAAGCTTTGACAAGAGGTGGGTAAGGCAAGATGTTTGGTGGGCGATTCTCACCCTGCAATCTGTGTGTTAACATAATTTTGTTTTTTGTGTCTCGATTCTGGTTATTGGACTTTTTTTGCCCTATATTTGCAGTCTCATCTCCACCTTGCACACTGGTTTATTGGATACTGTTTTGTACCACCGACCTCAAGTTTCTATCCCAAGTTTCTAATCTGCCATCTGCATGCCCACCCTAGGCCTTATTATTGCCAATTCTACCTTTCCTCCCAGAGACTGAAGGCTTTTTCTGAAATTGAGTGATGAGTTGTTAAATTCCAAATGCCCTTCCCTACAACTGTGCTTCTTTGAACTTCAGAATTTCCTGCCTTTAGCTTCCTCAGAGTTGTTCTTCAAATACCAGTAAATCCCCTACTGTATTTAATGTTGTTATATCACAATGCATTGGCAATGTATACCACTCAGCAGATGTACTCTTCAGAAGAAGAGTTCTGCCTTCTGCAGTTCCTAGTTCCTGTTTTCTGCTTGTATACGAACTACCAACATTTCACTCTTAAACCTTTAGAATAGTCTCTTTCATATTTGACTGTGGCCCAACCTTGCACAACAAATATTTGGAATTTCAAATGACCCAGCTCTAAATCTCTCCCACAATAATTCCCAAAATCTGTCTCCCATGTTTGCATCTTTATATATCTTCATGGAATATAACTAATTTCCAGAGTTTATGGTTAACTAGCAAAAGTGTTAAATAGTTCTGTCATTTTAAAGATGACTCATGAAAGATAAACCAGAATAGTAATATCATAGTATAAAGACAAATAGAATGATGGAAATAATATACAGCTGTTTTCTCTGAGGAAAAATAGGGGTAATTGTAACAATAGCCTATTTATCATATTGCTTGACTTTCTAGAGTTCAATGCAAAGTTTCCTCATAGTATAGGACACTAACAAAGCACTCTTATTTTTTAAAAGCTTTTTTGTACTTCTTTCAATTATTTTATGTTATACTCAATATTTGAAATATATTTCAATAATTGAAAGTTAAGACTGAGAATTGATTTAAATCAGGCACTGTTATTTTGAATTTTTCCATTACTACTTTAATTTTAAAAATCTAGACATAAACATTATTGTTACTATGTATCTATTTATACATTTACATAAGTTAAAGAAGCCTGGCGTGAATAATTAATTATATCTGATTGCATAGCTTAGTGTGATTTTTATTTTTTGTTTCTTTGTTTGTTTTATTTTAAACCAAATATATAAAGTTAGGAAAACATATGTTACTCTGAGAATTTAGAATTTTTCTATCAAACTCATCATAGTCTCACATTCATTTTATGGTTTATTTTTATATAGTATTACATAAAAACTTCATGCATATTAATAATTTATATTTATTATTAGACTATTGGCAGAATTAAAATTAATACTTTCAATTTCATAGAAAAGGAAATCATAGCCCATTATCCCTGATGAGCATAGATGCAAAATCCTTAATTTAATACCAGCAGACAGAATTCAACAACATACTAAATGGATCATATACCATAACCATGTAACCAAGATTTATGCCAAGGATGCAAGGATGGTTCAATGTACACACATAAATCAATATAATACAATATGTTTACTTTTTTTATTTTTTTGAGATGAAGTCTCACTCTGTCACCCAGGCTGGAGTACAATGGTGAGATCTTGGCTCACTGTAAACCCCCCCCCCGCCATAGTAGCTGAGATTACAGACACCCACCATCATGCCTGTCTAATATTTGTATTTTTGTAGAGATGAGGTTTCACCATGTTGGCCAGGCTGGTCTTGAACTTCTGACCTCAGGTGATCCACCCACGTTGGCCTCCCAAAATGCTGGGATTACAGGCGTGAGCCACTGTGCTCCACAAATACAGTATGTTAATAGAAGAAAAAATGCATGATTATTTCAATAGACACAAGAAAAAATTGGAAAAGTTCAACACCAATTAATAATTAAAAGTCTCAATAAAATAGGTATAGAAGAATCTCACCTCAACACAATAATGGTTATAAATGAAAAGCCCACAACTAGCATAATTAATAGGGAAAAAGTAAAAATTTTTCCTCTAAAATCTGTTCCAAGGCATTTTACTTCATCAGAAAGTTGAAAGATAAGTATTGGCAAGTGTGTGGAGTAAAGGGAATGCCTGTCCGCTTTTGGCAGGAATGTAAATTGGCACAACGAATAGAACAATGGTATAATATTTCTTCAAAAAAATTAAAAAATAGAACTACCTTTTGATTCTGCAACTCCATTTCTAGATAAGTATCTAAAGGAAATGAAACAAGGATCTCAAAATGATGTCTGCACTCTCCTTCTTTCAGCATTATTCACAACTGCCAAGAAACGTCTCTCAACAGATAAATGGATTAAAACACACACACACACACACACACACACACACACACACACAGACTTGCACAAACATACAATGGAATGCTATTCAGCCCTTAAAAAGCAGAAAGTAGGCATGGAGGAATTATGGAGTTCTTGGTCAAGCAGTAAAAAGTTTCAGTTATGCAAAATTATTAACTCCTAGAGAGCTAATGAAAAAAATATATTCATAGTTAACAATACTTTGTTGTATACTTGAAAATTCCTGTGATGGTACTTTCTAGTGTCCTTATGAAAAAATTTAAAAAGCAATGATCTGAAGTTATGGATATGTTAATTAGCTTGATTGTGATGTTGTTTCAAAATATATATGTATAGCAAATCATCAAATTGTAAAATTTAAATATATATAATTTTTAATTGTCAAATATAGCTCAATAAGTTTCTAAGAAAGTAACTCCTTTTCAGGCATTTTATTATTTTTGTTTACATTTTAGTATAATTATATGTATTTCTATGTTGAATATACTTCACAATCTTATGTTAAGTATATTAAAGCTGATGTAAAGTATATTTGACTACTTTGGATCAATAGCTGTAGCACCTTCTCAAACACTTCATTTTTAATACATAAATCATAACCCTGGAGCATAAAATTTCTCAATCCAGGGTGTCAACATGAAAAGAATAATTTCAGATTTCTACATGACATGGTTTGGAACAAAATATACTAATGACATTCTACAATTTAATACCTTGTTGTAACTCATGAAATGATGTTTTGTATTTGATGGATTATGTATAAATCTTCTTCCCAAATT
>CAUYUD010032388.1:0-31075 GCA_963575295.1 Alouatta caraya
GCCTGTAGTCCCAGCTACTCGGGAGGCTGAGGCAGGAGAATTGCTTGAACCCAGGAGGCGGAGGTTGCGGTGAGCCGAGATCGCGCCATTGCACTCCAGCCTGGGTAACAAAAGCGAAACTCCGTCTCAAAAAAAAAAAAAAGAAAAAGAATAGGAAAGGAAATTAGCCATTCTGAGGATGTACACTGGCATTTTTAGGCATATAGAGAACATTCAGTGAAATATTTCTTCCTAAAATACTATCATAAATGGAAAGAGTTGCTGATCTGTGAAAGCACTGAGAAATGCCATGATTTCTTACTGGAAGGAATGGGCACACGTTTTTGCCCTTACTCCCAAGTGTGAATAACTGAAGAGTAATACTGAAATAGACCCAAGAAAACAGAATGCCCACTGAGCAAATTCTGGCTATGGGTAACTTTTTAGAAATATAGACCATAATGAAAATCATAAAATTTTCATAGTAGGGCTTATGCAAAGGTATTCTTACTATGTTCTGGGTTATAAATCAAAGTGTATTTTCCTAAAAGATGATTCCAATCATCTTTGATGAAAAGAGTAATCAAAAAGTAGGTTAGCAGCACAAGTAGGAGAGAAGACATTAGGGACAGGGACAGGTGTTTGTCCCTAATGTTATCCACAAATACAGGTAAAAAAGTGTCGTACAATACATGAGCAATCAGAAGGGTCTAAAATAATTCAAAATAACCGGCACTTTCTGAGTCCAAATACCTCCCCAAACTGTATCCTAAACCTGATCCTGGTCATCTATTTGAAACTGGTTTCTATACCTGTTCAGGCTTAGTTCTTTGAATTTTCATTTTTTAAACAATTACATGGACTGTTATGTGTAAAAATTAGTTGCTGAGAATTCTGAGGACAAAGGACAAAGTTCTCATCCTCACAGAGCTTGGATTCTCATGGAAGGAAGGCAATAAACAAATGCATAATATCAGGAAGTAATAAGTGCTAATGAAGAAACACCAAACAGTGTAATAGATACAGAAGAAGGAAGGTGCTATTTAAGAAAGGGTCTGGGGGTAATAAAAAGTATATATATATATATATATATATATATATATATATATATATATATTGAATGAATCAATAAGCAAAAAAAAAAAAGGGTCGTTGAGAGAAGGTCTCTCTGACAACATGGCATTCAAGCAGCAATCTGGATGAGTCCAGGCAGACTTGGAATATCTGAAAGAGCTTTGCAAACAGAGGAACAGAAGGACAAAAACTCCTATTAGGGAAACTACAAGTTGTAAGCACAGCACTGAAGCTCATACGGACAGACTCAAGGAGGGTAGTGACAAGGAGTGAAAAATGAGGTCAGGGACAGGCAGGGTCTAAACCCATGACAAGCACTCTGATTTCTACTGTAAGTGAGATCGAAAATCATTAAATCTTTCTGGGCAAGATGTGGCATAATCTACATATTCTAAAGGGTCATTCCAACTGGGATGAGAGTGGGGTACATGGAAGAAAAGAGGAAGTTGGGTGAAAGCAGATCAGAGAGGTTAGGAGGCTACTGCACTGGTCCAAAAGGATAATGCTGGCTTCAATTACTGTCCAGGGCAATAGTAGAGACTACAAAAAATACCTGTCTTCTGGACATATTTAAAAGTAAAGCAAAATAAGCAATAAACTCTTTTTAAAAAGAAAGTTATCTTTTACCAGTTTGTTAAATAAGTCAAATTATTGTTAAATATATTATTCATAAATCTACCATACCAGTTACAGCAAATTCTCCCAGATATAACAGGGAAATTATCTTAACATTGATACATATGTAAACTCAAAACAATAAAATTGACCTCTTCCATAAAGCATCCAAGGTGAGGGAGAAAATTTATGAAGAACAGAACTTGGGTCTTGGAACAGATTAAATATAAACTTGTAATTCTTCAAAACCGTCCTAACCACTCTAGTTAGCACACACTCATTTATTTATTGCAACATTTCTTAGAGACAGCTGTAACACATGCTGTTTTATGTAAATCATACAAAATACAATCATTTTCCATTTGTTGGTTTTCAATGGGAATAGTCATAAATTTATCATTCACATCTTTTACAAAACTCAACATTACTGTAATTTTATGGAGAAACTGAAGTTTCTGTAATGTACATTTAATTTTTCCATTATTTATCCTAAATCCTATCTGTCGCTACTTCCTTGAAAATGTGCTTGTCAACAGTTCCCTTACAAAAATGCAAAATGTAAACTGTGTTCTACTTTCTTTACAATAAACTTGAATTACTGCTGAGGAGTCAAACCACCTGAAAAATAAAATGCAATATATTTGATTAAAACCACGGGCCCTAAAATCACAAACAGTTAATTATAGCTCAGAATCCTAATGTATTGGGATCAATTGCAGTTGTACTTGTCTATGAATTAGACTCTTTTTTCCAAACACTTTCTTTCTCTGCTAGGACTAAGCAAATAACAGTAAATTGGTTACTGTGGTTACAATGCTTCATCTCCAGAACAAGAAAACCTTAACTCTTTGAGGACTAACTCTACTGAACAAGGTAAATAACATATGCTATGTCTTCTGCCTTGTGAAATGTCTATATATGAGTAAACATCTCATTTGGTTAAATTCAAAACTAAGTATATATAAATAATACTATTCATAACTACTGTTGTAAGCAATACTAATTCCAAGGCTTATTTAGAAATTGCCTAATCTTCATACTCAAAAACGAACTTTTTAGGAAGAAAGTTACCTTTACCAATTGTTTTGTTCATGCAAAGACAAGGTAAAATAAGCACACATTGTTAAAAGGGAGCCTTAGGATTTGAAACTGTTCAAGTTAATTTATAAAATCAAATATAGATAAAGACTAGTGCATAAAATTTCTTTTGTCTTTCCAGCATATTAAAATTACAAGTCTTGCACAATGAGCACATACCATCTTATGTGGTTGATAGATTTTTAGTCTCCCTCTAAAAGTCATACACATAAAGTATTAACATTCTTATGCACAAGCATCAATGACATAAAAAAGCAACAAAGTATAATAATAAAATCCATAGCTGTGAATGGATGTATTTTTAAAGACATGGGAAAAGTGTCTCTTTAAATCAAACACAGCAACTTTTTAAATTTCAGCTTTTATTTTAGATTTATCGGGTACATGTACAGGTCTGTTACATGGGTATATTGCATGATGCTGAGGTTTGGGCTTCTATTGATCCTATCACCCAGCTAGTGAGCATAGTACCCTACAGGTAGTTTTTCAATTCCTGCCTCCCTCCATCCCCGCCCTAGTAGTCCTTAGTGTCCATTATTACCATCTTCATGTCCATGAAACACAGCAATTTTAAATGGTGCTGTGACAAACTATAATTAACCATTAAAACATAGTGTTGTCAGTACAATTCTGTTATTCTCAAAGGGCCAAGGCTTCCTGAGAGCAAAGCTAGCAAATCCTTCTCTGGATGTCCATGGGCACCACACCTCATCAGCTTGGGTGCAATAATTCATAGATACTATGAGATTTGCTACCCAACACATCCTTACACACATACACACTCCAACTGAGGAACTCAAGACAAAAGGCAAAAAATGGAACCCATTTTGAAATAGAAGGAAAAAAAATCTATAAATTACTGTAATTACTTTAATAGCCATTTCAGAAAGGATACTAACAAAGGCCTGGTTTCCTCATGCATGCACACATGCCTGCTCTGATCTTTAAGAGGGCCTATGCTATTCTTATCTACAATTCTTACCTAACGCTAGCGATTTGCTAAACAATGAGCCTAATTTATATCATTTCAATTCTGTTCTGATTGAACCTTTTTCCTTCTCCCAAGAGAAACATGACAATCTGCAATTTATTTGTTAGGAAAAGCAGAGCTCAGGCTGTTGTTTGCCAAAATTGCACAAGAGATTAAAAATGTTCTAAACATATCTTGGTCAATGGCAAAACAACTACAGAGACTCCTGATAGGGAAATAAGAATAAGTGCCTGTCAGGTGTTAATGCAGGTGGAGGGTGGAAGGAGGGTGAGTACAGGGGGAGTATAAGCTGGTTCTAGAAGTGCCAGAGATGTCAGTGGGTATGAGTAGCGGATCTGTTCCTACAAGGTAGCAGGGAAATAAAACTGTTGCACATACCTCTCAAAATATTGCATGAACACATAGCAGATTAGCCAAAAATTTTTGTTGACTGATCATTTCAGCGATTTAACCTGGTACATTCTCTCTAAGAACTTTGCAACATTATTTTGAAAATACAAGCAACAACAGAGAGAATACTACAGACCAGACTTTCCTACAGAAATATTATCATCAATTTCTAAACCAAATCTGAACACTATTTTACCTAAATAAATTCTGCATTATAAACTCTAATTTTTGCTTTGTTTTACAAAAGGACATCTTTCAACTTCATAAACTTTAGAAAAAAATATTTGCAAAGCCTAACAAAGTTAGTTTGCTGATTATTTTCTCAAATTTTTTTAGTTCCTCTAGGTTTGTATTTATAATGGGATTGATGTTTGTGTTCAATTTTTATGAGGATGAATATGAACTCAAAATTTCACCAATATGCTAGCTATTCTGTCTCAGATTTGTCAAGGAAAATGGAATTTTGACTGTGAATGTAACATAAAATAAGGTACAGTAATAGTACATTAAGAGTACAGTACACTGATATTTTTAACAATGCAATTTAGAAAAAATATAAAGGCACTGAGGGACTGAGTTAGAGGAACTTTTCCCGCCTCTGGCCAGCTAGGAGCTTTTGCTTCCAGTTTTCCCACCTCTAGCTTTTAGGGGCTTTAAGAGCAGGGATCTTTCCTGCCTCTGACCCCTGGAGATCAGGCTCCGTGACTCAGGGTTTGAAAACAGTAGCCAATCCTGTAAAGGATTCAAACATTAATTAATCCAGAGAAAGGTTGAAAGAACCTCTCTCATTGGACAAGAACAAGAATGGGATGGGAATAACTAAGGGGTATAATCTACAGCCACCCGAGCCTGCAGTGGCACCCCTCCAAAGTGCCTTCAATGGCGTGGAAGCTGTCCTTTCGTTCTGCCTAATAAACTGCACTGCCACACATTCTTTAGGTCCATGAGTTCTGTTTGAACCGTAGCACTCCCTGGAACACCAAGGCCCCCTTTCCCATTCTTAGGGGTTAGGACTAGGCCAAGAACGTAAGTTCCTGAGAATCAGACTGCAGCTGATCTGGTTACAGAACTTAGAACAAACTTCAAGCTAATGACAATAGTTACCTTGGGTGGTGGGCAAAAGTAGACAAAGTGGATTCCAAATAATATTTGGAACTCAAATATTATTCAAAAATTCAAATATTATTGGGAATAATGGGTATTTACTGTGTTTATAATCAGAATATTCAATATTTTTAAAACAAAACTTAATATAAAACAGTCAGTGAGATCTGGAAGAAAGTTTCTAGATGTTGTTGGTATTGACCCAATAGAGTAGAAGAACTTTCACCTGTTTCATTGTTCTAACATTACTATAAGATAGCTTTTACTGGCAATAATATAAAACAACATATATAGAATTGCCTTAGCAGTGAAAACAATACAAATTCAAGTATCAAGTTTTGAAGAAAAGACAACCACAAATAAACTAGCATTGTAAGTAAAATTTTAAAATTAATTTGCTTTCAAAACATGCCAAGTAATACAGGAAACCATTACTATTAACTGCTTCCTTCATAACCATTTGTAGGCTATACTAACTGTATTAGCTAGACAAGTTCAGTGGGCTCTAAATTGCTGAAATTACACTTGGTTTCATACTCCAGCACATCGAGTACCACTAAATATTTCAACTGTCCTTGTCAAGCATCTTCCAAGGCAAGGCCCACAGGTGCTAGAAACATTCAGGGCTATTTCCTCCATTATTAGCTTGTAGCCTAAGGGCATCTGACAAATGTTCTACTTCCATTTCCCACAGCCCTAAAACAAAAGATAATTAAAAGGTGCTTCTTTCAGGCTATTTTTTTTTTTTAACTGCATAGGAATAGGAGAGAAGAAAGAAAGAAACCAAGATATGCTGTTTTGAAGAAACAACACAATAAAAGACTTTTGAAATTATTAATGCCTTAGACCCTTTGGAAGAAAGTCAAATAACACAATTTTATCATTTTGCAATCAGGAAATATGGATCCAGAGGAATCATGATCACACAGCTGACAAGAGTCTAGGTTAAGATCAGAACTCAGATTTCTTCAATCCAAAGAACATTATCTTTTCCACTGATCTTACTGCAGCAAGAAGATCCAACAGAACAATGGTTATCCAATTTTAGAGAGCATAAGAACATCCTGCAAGACTTGTTAAAACTCAGATTCTTGGCCTCCACCCCCAGGCTTTCTGATTCAGCAGGTCTTGGATGGGACTAAGTATTTTTCAAACAACTTCTCAGGTAATACTGATGCTGGTCTGGCAACCACACTTTGAGAAACACTGCATTCACCATCTGTCCAGTGGAACAAATGTACTGACCCATTTTATCCTGCAGTCAAGACAGCTAAATATTCCAAGGTAGGTTCTTCCCTCAGTTAACCAAAATCCATTTTGCTTATTTAAAAAATCCACTGTTAAATCTCCATTTAACTATTTTCTCTGAGAGTTAAATGATCCAGATGACCTTGAAATTCGTTCCTTCCATTCTTCTCCAAAGTCCCACTGGAATATTAACTAGAATTACAAAAAGAAACTCCATCAGCCCTTCCTAGATTGATTTAAACAAAACCTGTCAAAAACTCAATGATTCTAAGTGCCAGCTCAGGAGGAGGGAAGGAATTAATTTAAAAGATGAGCATTACGTAAGAGAAGATGGAGATAACTGGCAGCTGCAGAGTATCTGTCCTGTCCAAGGATATTTAAAATGTAAATTTAAAAATTAACACAACACAACACAACACACACACACACACACACACACACACACTCACTCACTCACTCACTCACTCACTCACTCTTGCTTGCATGCCAGATTAAGCCTGCTGTTCAGGTAGCCAACTTGCCCAGATTTGTATCATGATAAAACTCAGTACTAACATCCAGTTAGATGGTGTGTGCTTCCACTTATTCACAGTTTTTTTTTTTTTTTTTTTTTTTCCAATCTCAGTAAAACTATCAAAATTGTGTAGAAATCATTTTGAGAAAGGAGGAAGGAATTGGTCAGGCAGGCAGTTAGGGTGGGTCCTCAGTAAAATTCTTTCAAACAAAAGAACTAGCTGAAAAATCAAGCTGCAGGCACAGATAAGAGAACTTGCACCGGGGGGCTTAACTAAGACATGCCCGCTGCCAGAGAGATAAGAAAGTCTACACAAGAGACTTGCCCAGACATGCCCATAATGGAAAATTCCATCCCGTGACACACGTGCAGTAAGGGGAACAAAGAAATATGAAGTAACTCAAGCTAAAGGCCTGCATGCACACTAGAAGGATGAGGTGGAGCTACCAGAAATTCATGGCTTATGCAAATAAGATGCCCAGTTTTCACTGGTTTCTTATAAAAGCTTCTGTATTCAACTGTGAAACAGCAACCTTCTTTTGGGCCCTATCTCTGTGGCAAAGAGCTCTCTCCTTTCACTCATTGAATTCTTGCTCCAACATCACCCTTGGTGTCTGCACGCCTTAATTTTCTTGGTCATGGGACAAAGAACTTAGGGTGTACCTCAGGCATGAGAGACTGCTACAATTGGTCTCGAAAAAGTAGTATTCATTTTCTAAGTATTACATGGATTAAAAATTTCACTCTATTCTATAAGCGTGGAAGAAAAATTGGTCTAATCAACAATCATACACATTATCTTTCCAAAATAAAAGATACTCCTTCTCTGCTGAAGGAGTGTAAATGGCATAGTGCATTTATTACATATATATTCCATAGCCAGGAGACTCAATGTTTAAACAGGAGAATTATCCTTGATAGTGCTTCACATATTCTTCAGAGGTCACTGTCTGGCACTATGTGGACATGAAACATCTTTTAAGAAAAAACTCAGGCTATGAAATAGAAATCAGTAACTTCTATTATTGAAAGTAAAAATGCACTACTTATCTGCTTTACGAAATAAGTTCATAAAGTACAATATTTAAAATATATATTTTTTTTAATCAATTTTCCTTTTTTCAATATTCATTTTGTTCAGTTTAATGGAAAATACTTTAGTACCAGTTTGGAAAAAAAATTACTCTTAGATTCTGAAGAATTTTGAGTCTTTTGCTAATCCAGCCAGGAAACTAATTTATTTAGGCAAAGTTGCCTATACATCAGACCTGAAAAATGCATTTACACAAAATATTCAGATAGAGTCAAACCTTTAATCTGCGAAACCAGAATAAAAGAACAAACATAAAACAAAATGAATCTGTATATAATAACTTGAGGTAGCAGATACATTACCTTTGCTAGCTAAACCAGATTTAACTGGATAGTACAACAGCAGTGTTGTCAACATTGGAAAGCAGTTTACAGTGCATGCTGTCCCTGGTAAATCAGTCCCTGAGAAGCATATTTAGGAAGCGGTCATATAGCTATGCTATAGGGTTATACAATATGAGGCAAAGCTCAGTATAGGGAACCTAACTGTCAAATAAAGACAGACAAACAACTGGCAGTTAAGTCCCCTAATCATCACACTAAAGAAAGCGCGTAAGATTCAAAACAGTAACAAATGGGAAGAAGTCACAGCCTGACCTAAGACATCAAAAGAAACAAAACTCCAATTCCCACGCTGTTTAATTGACATCTTTAAAAAATCAATGTACACATAATTCCTAATTTAATGCAAATATCTGTCTCTAGATGATGAATCAAGGCTTAATTTTAAATGTACTTCTACCTTCCTAGAAATCTTGCCTCTTGAGCTGCTGGAAACTTATTTGATCTACTTTTAGAAAATCTTTATTATTAAACATATAAGCATTATCTGATTTTTCTAAAAAAGTAGAAAATTGTGGGCTCAATGGCAAGATGAGACATTTTCCTTAGATAATAAAGACAATGACAGTATCCATCCCAGGAGCATAAAAGAGCAAAAGCTGATTTTTGAAATTGAAAGCCTGACTCATAAAAATACCATGACACTAGGGAAACATATATAATCTATGTTATAACTATATCATGCATTCGACTTATGTTTTAAATCATAAAATTTAAAACAGGGCTTATAACTATTTACATGTCAGATAAATCATTATTTGACGTGGTCTTTCATTAAAGCCAAAATAAAGGAAAATTTCTTGTCTTAAAAATAAACAGATAAATATGCAAAGACTTAAGCTTTCTAAGCAAAGAATTTCATACTATAACACATCTAAACTGTGATAAAGTAATTGAAGATATCACGATAAGAAAGTGCATTTTAAAGACACCATGAAAAATCTATTTTCTTGCAATTTTTGTGTAGAAATTCAAGCTTCCCTTATTTAAAAAAAAAAAAAAAACTATGGGTGGATTTAATAAATGGGAAAATATAGCCAACACAGAAGTGGCCATACAGCTGAATTCATATTCTTGAATCCAATTCCTTAAATGCCATACAACTTAAAGGACTGATTGAGTGACGTGACATTATTAATATCTGCCTCTGACCTCAACTTAGACTATTTCGGTGACTACTCTTTTAGCAAGGAGACCGGTATGCTTCTGAGTGATCTGTATTCTAATAAGGATCATAAAATGTGGTTATTCTTATTTTTAATTACTGAAACTTAATGAAGCTAAAGATTACAGAATATGGTGAAACACTAAAATGAATTCTTTAGAATCTTGATCTGTTGACTAAAATTCAATCCCATGAAAGTCATTCTTGGCCATTCAATGATTGTGGATTTTGGAGCTAGGTTTGCATCCCAACTCCACCCCTAACAAATTTGTGTCATCATTGGCCAAGTTATTTCATCTGTTGGAGCTTTACTCTTGTCAGCCATAAATGCAGTAATAATCCTTTAAAAGGTCTATCACAAAGCTTAAATGAAAGAACATCTGTTAATTTCTAGTGCAAATACTGGCATATAGAAAACAGTCAATAAATGTGGTAGCTATTTAGATGTTCTTCTGCAACAGGTTAAAAAAAAAAAAAAAAAAAAAAGTCCTTGAAGAGAAGTAACTTCTACATAGAAAGTGACTACCTTCAGTTTCACAATTCCATGTTAAAAGTACAATTTCACTCGCATTAATGATGGATAATGCAAATTTTGAAAAGGGGAGACATTTTATAGCACAGTACTTTCATCTATGAAAAGTAAATAATTTTCTATTAGTATACCTAACACAATAAATATTTCTTCAAACTCTCAAAAACATAGAGCTTTCCGCACCTTCCACCACACTCAAAAATTGGCAAGATATTTAAAAGAGAGGTAAGTTTAATAATGAACCAGGAAAATTGTATTTGCCTCAAAGTAAAAGGTTCCAAAAAAGTTGAAACTTCCTTATTAATAAAACAATTTCAATATATTAAGAGAAAAACTACAGGAGCAAGATATGAAATGTAATTTGTAAAGTCATGATTTTTTAATCACTATATAATAAAATACTGCTCAATGTCAGTTTTTCATTATATAAGCTATAATTTCTTCTGACTTTACTAAATATTCCACTACATACATCAAGCTTTTTTCATTAGTCATTTATTCCATTGTTTGTATACAGAAGAAAATCCCCACAAAAATCAATACAAGCAAAAATGCTTTTATCACAGTTCAAAAATAAATAATTTCATGTATATCAACTTTTCATATCACCATTTCTAATAAAAATTTATACACTCTTCAAATATGTTACAATACACTAAGGTGAAAAATATACAAGCATTATTTCTAGTACTTTGCTGGGCTTTTTAACTCAAAAATATAAAAATTTAACTTAATTAAAAATATATAATATCTGTTAGACTATTTGGCTAGTTTAATGTTCAGCATGGGTTCTGTTTTCAGAGTAATGCCATGCAGTATTTATATTTCATTGGATATATGTGACTGATTAACAAAGCAGAAACTTTCTAATATGCCCTACAATTCAGTAAAATGTATCATTCTAACACTCACAGGTAGTCTTCCGGACTCTGCTGATGTCTGCAGAGGTTAACAAAAAACAGATTACAGTAGGCCAGACAAGAGATACTAAAGGCCTGAACTAAAGCAAAAAATAAAATTTGGTTAAAATCCTGTACAGATGAGGATATAAGAAAACAGGTATCACATAAACCATTGTGGGAATATAAAATTAGTGGCATCTCTCTGGAAGGCACTTTGGCAATAGGTATCAAAATTCAAGGACACAAACCATCTGACCCAGCAATTCCCTCACTAGTAATTTATATATTTACAAAAAGATGTATGTCAGAAATAACACTTAAAAAAAGCATGTAAATGTTAACAATAGGGGAACATTTAAATTATGGTATAGACGTATGGTCAAATATAATGAAATTTTTTAAAACCACTGATATGACAAAATCTCTAAGATATATCAAATATTTTAAAGGTTCAAAACAATCCATTATGCTTAAAACCACTAATATATTTTTAAATGTGTATATTCTGGTATACGAAAACATTTCTGGAAGGATACATAAAAAAGCACTAACAATTTCCTCTATGGAATGAAACAGTAGGTGGGCCATGGAAAGAGATTTCCTTTTAAATTTATGCTTATTTGAAAAGTTTTACTCACCAGGTATACATCCTACATTTTGAAATAACATTACAAAAAACTTAAAGGTGTGGCCAATCACAGATATGAAAGTTTATGCACTTAAATTTTAATTTTGTGTATTAACAGGAACCAAAAATGTGTTGAATTGTAGAACTCATTTGAGTAATTGCAGTCATGAAGAATTATAAGAAGAAGATTACAAGAAGGAGGACAATCAGGAAAGAGTGCCCGATGGCTTAGAGATTAGGAATGCATCTGCTCTGACTGAGATGTGGAAGGAGAGTAGGCATCAAATAATTTCCAGTGATGCAGACAAAAAAGGATGACAAGGCTACATCAGATATGAATAAGAAATAGGAACATCAGAGAAGGAAAACAGGAACTCAAAACAGATATATCCCTAAGAAACACTATAAGGCCACTTGAGAAAATACTTAACTATCTTAGGGTTCTGAGAGGAGAAATATGATTGAGATGATATCTGAGAACAAAGACATTCTTGGAACAACTGGAAGAAATCGTAACGAGGGAGCCCAATGAGAATCATAAAATATGCCATGCTTGAGCCTTTATTCAATGCACATCTAAGCAAGCATTCTAACAGTGGTGCCAAAAAAAAGACATAGCTGTCCTCCCTCAACTCAATCTCAGAAACATACCCCTAAAACAGTGCTGTCTCAACTTTGGAAACTTTAGAAACCTGCCAGAGAGCCTTAAAATATACTCATACCTGGGACAACACCTAGAAATTTTGATTTGATTGGTCTTTGCAATTTTAGGCACCTAGAGTTTTCAGTGTTTCCCTAAGTGATTCTACTGTGAAGCCAAAGTTGACAGCCACTGCTTTAAAACATTCTGATTATCACATTCACAGACATTCAAACCATCATAGTGTAAACTTGTTTCATTTCTCAAGACAGAATGTCCTTCAGGTTTGATAGGAAACATAAACATTGCAATGACAGGCTTCTTTCTTTCCACACTTGTGGCAGACGCCTTAGGAATTCATGCCTTTGTTCTTCTCATACTGACTCTGGGCTTGGGCACAGGACTTATTTTAGCCAAGGGACCTTAAGCAAGCACTGACGCTTTGGGGTCTGCCTCTTGAAACCCATCTTGGGGCTCAGCTACCATGCTTTAAAAGTAAGTCCAGCTAGAGAGATACCACTTGGAAAGGCCCTGGAGGATGAGACACTACCACATGGAGGAAAACCAAGAGGCCTCTGCTAAGCTAGGTTGAATGCATATGGCACAACCCCAACTGAACAAAGCAGCACCCAACCAACCCACAGATTTGTGAGATAAATAGTTGTCATTTTAAGCCATTAGATTTTGAAGTGGTTTGTTACCCCACAGACAACCAACACATTTAATACTTGTACTATAACCTTTACATTTAGTTCTTAAACAACATCTGACCCACCACTATTCCCTAAAGTTTTATATACCCCAATTCTGATTTTTCTTGTTCCATCATATTGCTCTTTATGTATCTTATCTCTGTTCTTCTGCCTAGAGTAGTATTTCTCAAACTTAATCTGTGGACTACTTCAAAAGCACTCAGCATACACAGTCATCAATCTTTTGTTTAAAAGCAGTCATCTGAATTTTAAATAAAAATTAAAAGATGTGATCTAAAGATCAGATTCCAAAACAACCCCATTAAAAAGTAGGCAAAGGACACAGACACTTCTCAAAAGAAGACCTACAAGCAGCCAACAAACACATTAAAAAAAAATGCTCAACATCAGTAATCAGAGAAATGCACATCAAAACTTCATTGAGATACCAACTCACGCTAGTCAGACTGGCTATTATAAAAAGGTCAAAAAATAACAGATGTTGGCAAGGTTATGGAGAAAAGAGAACACTTATACGCTGTTGGTGGGTATGCAAATGAATTTAGTCCCTGTGGAAACAAGTTTGGAGATTCCTCAAAGAACTAGAAATAGAACTACTATTCAACCCAGAAATCCTATTACTAGGTAGATACCTAAAGGAAAAAAAATCATTCTACCAAAAAGACACTTGCATTCATATGTTTATAGCAGCACCAGTCAGAATAGCGAAGACATAGAATCAACCCAGGTGCCCATGAACGGTGGACTGGATAAAGAAAATATGGTACACATATACCATGGAATACTGCATAGCCATAGAAAAAATGATATAATGTCCATACAGCAACATGGATGCAGCTGAAGGCCATTAACCTAAGCAAATCGATGCAGAAACAGAAAACCAGTCACTGTCTGTTCTCACTTATCAGTGGGAGCTAAACACTGGATATACATGGACACAAAGATGGAAGCAATAAACACGAGATTCCAAAGGAGGAAGGGGAAGAAAGGAGAAAAAGCTGAAAAGCTACCTATTGGGTACACTGCTCACTACTTACGTGATGGGATCATTAGAAGCCCAAACCTCAAAGCCATGCACTTTATCTATGCAGCAAACCTGCATATGTACCCCCAAAATCTAACATTTTTTAAAACCTGATTCCATATCCATTCAGTTTATTTTCTTACTCTATTTCATCTAAACTAGAAAGCCCTTCTTTACCATTATTAAACATTAGGAATGACAGCAAGTGTTGTGTGCCTCTCTCAGAGAGTTGGGAATACTTGGAGCAAATGTAGAGCTGAGAATTATGGAGAGATTTCTCCCTTATGTCTAATTTCAGTTGAAAAACGTGTCACATTTAAAGCAAAGCTAACCATTTCCTTCAAGGTAAAGAAATGCACTTTTATATTCTGCTGCTACATTTGCACTGATTTGTACATATGCCATTCAATCCATTTATCCAAATGAAAAAAAAATCAAGTAATGGAGAAAAAAAATAAAACTCTTGGTAACAACCATTTGTATCACTATTCAGTCTTCTTCAGAATCCCCAGTAACTTATCCTTAATGTTAAATACTGTAATATTGCAGCCATACAAAGATAGGGCCATGCTACTCAAGACACTAAATATCATAAAGAAACACCAACTGAGCATGCCACTTAATATAAAACAGTCAATTTACTTTCCATAAAATACGTTTTTATTTCATGTTTCAGGTAATCTTGTGTGAGCCCCTTGCCATTAAGAAAGACTAGGAAGAAAGCGGTCTTGTATTTCTTTGCCCAGAATACTAAGATAGAGACTCAGTGACTGCAATTCCATCCTAGTCACAATTTTGACTACTTCCTTCAACTCTCGATCATCACCAGGATGTATACTATTTATCAGCAACTGCTCTTGGAAGTAAAGCAAAGATGGACAAGTATTTGGGTAAACTCTTATTTACAAAGCAATGGTACCCTTGTGTCCCAACCAAAAACTGTTTCACTCTCCCTCAAAATCCTAATTCACCTTGCTCAGCCTACCCGAGAATCCTCACAGCAATCACTTCCTTTTCCTGTAGCACAGGGTCATAAGAGATAAACAGTGGTAAAAGTCATCAAGCATTTCTATCTCATTAGAATTACATGTTCTATGAGGGTAAGAGTTTTTTTCTTTCGTTAACTGCCGTATTTCCAGTGTCTAGAATATCTCTTGGTATTGAGTAGGCTCTGAAACAATGTATGTTGAATGAATGAAGGAATGAATGAATGTCATTAATATATTCTGAACTGTGATTCAGTCTCTATACCTCAGTTCTTTTGCCTTACTGGGAAGAAAATGTTAGTACATAAAATAGTGACTGTTCTTACACATTGATGGCTACTAATGTGGGATGTGTCATTTAATAAAGAGGCTTTGCCAGTAACTAATCTGCTTCCCCTCTACACCCATTTGTCATTAGAGTTTGAGTTGGCTGACAAGCTTGTCAGTAGTAATGTAACTTGTGTAACACAAAGGATTGAAATTCTAAATGATGTCTGTAGGGTTTTAATTTCTGCCTTTAGGGAAAAAAGAATCATCGATTTCATATTTGGGCAACTTATTTTGACAGTTTCCTAACAGGTAACTAGGGGTCAGAAAACCAGTATTTACTGCCATACTTCCTATTCACACATTTCTGTAGTCAGAAGCTTCTCCTAAATTATGGCACTAGCAGAGTCCTTTCTACCAACTTATGTCAATTTAAATTTAGTGCCTGAACTGGAGTTCTGATGTTAATAGTTTAATTCTATCTTTGCCATTTAATCAATTTTGAGAAATCAACCCATTTTTGTGTGCAAAGCAATAACACAACAATAACAACAGAAATTAAATATTTAGACATGTAAATCACATGCAAATAATATAAACTATTTTGGCAAAGAAGCCGTCCCTTAACTGAGAAAACTGAGGAACCCAGTCTTCAAAATGTAAATCTATTTGTGGAAGGATGCTGTTTCCCAATATTCTGTCTTTAATCCTCAATAATAAAGCCATTATATTTTGAACTAATCACATAGCCCCATAGATTAAAAAGCAAATTTTACATCTTCCTTTGAAGCTTATTTGGCCTCATAATTAAGTTCTGGTCAACAAGCGGTAAATCAAGTGGTCATATGTGACCTCTAAAAATTGTGCTTAAAAGGGAGGTGGATGGCCTTCTATCCTTCTTTTGTTGTAGCTGAAATTCAAACAAGATGGCTTCAGCAGCCATCTTGTTGAGCTTAAGTCATTATTATTTTAGGATTTTCAGTTATTTGTACGCCAATCTATTCCTAATATTGTAAACATTAAATGTTTTGTGAAAATAATGTAATAACAATAAATATAACAGACAACATCCATGAAGAACTTAGGTTGCAGACATTCTAAATATTTTACATTTAATGATGCATTGATTTTCACAATAATGTAATAAAGCAGGTTCTATTATTATGCTTACTTTATAGATGAAGGGACTGAGGCACAAAGAAGTTAAATGATTTGCTCAAAATCTCAAAACTATTGAGAGACTGCCAAGATTTAAACCCAGGAAGACTCACTTTTGAGTTCTAACATTATGAGCTTTATTCCTGCTGACAATTATTCATAATTAAACATGCTATAGTGCCTGTCGTAATTAACATTTCAAATTGAAGAATGTATGTGAACAAAGCTGTCTCAATGTTCTTTTTATCCCTACCAACCAAACCACCTGTGAAGTATTTGCTGAGCCCTGGTGGAATACAGAGGTCCACAGATCCCATTTTGAGGTTCTCAAATCATTTTTTCCTTCAATGGAGCTGAAATTGGCTCATAGTGGCATTGTTTTCCAGAGGCTATCCTTACTGTTGGAATCCCAGCAGGCAAACAGAAAGCCACAGTAACTTTACAGATACTTGCATCAGCCTGGCTGCAACTATATAGACTATACAGAACTGTGACAATCTTTCCCGACTACTGGATATATTCCAGGGACCAATGCTTAATAAAACTGCACTAATTCATCAATTCATTTATTTTATTTATTTTATTTTTTGGTAGAGATTAGGTTGTACTATGTTGCCCAGCTGGTCTCCAACTCCGGAGCTCAAGCAATCCTCCTTCTTTAGCCTCCCAAAGTGGTAGAATTACAGGTGTGGGCCACTGCATCTGGCTCACCATTTCATTTTGAATAAAGCATTTCATATTGTGCTGCTTTGTGACAACAGAATCAAAGGCTGCTACAGCTGAATGGGGTCTCAGGAATCTGTTTAGAACAACTTTCCTCATTTTATTCATAAGAAAATTAGGGCATAGAGATGTTAACTTATTTGCTCAGAATCACATAGCTATTGATAACACAGCTGGAATTTGGCCATGGGTCTTCTAGGCACGTACGAGTTCCAGATTTGGAGGTTTCTGTTCATTTAACTATACTATCCTTTAAAAATTCTAAGTAAGTTGCAGATAATAGACAACTCAGTGTAGAATAGAAAATTTTTTTCTAGTAACTGTAATACATGCAGTATTTTTAGCTACAAGATCAAAGAACTTTGAGACTCTTCAAATTATGAATCATTTAATACCATGTATCAACAAAAATCTTTCAACACATTTGGGAGTACCTAACTGTAATGCAGACAAAAAAGCTGGAGAGATGTTTTAAATGCAGTATTTCCAGCTATAAAACCGTAGGCAATGAAAATATGACTAGCCATATCTTTCAATGGAAATTTCTCACTTTCAGAACCCCCTAAAATCTCATTCAATGATAATTTACTTTTTAATATAAACCACAAGCTGGTAAAAAAGCCAATGGTCTGAGTGTTTTGACAAAATTGCGTTTTACATCACACCTTCTGTCTAGATTTTGGCTCTAAAATACCAAACAGGACTTTCGGGATCACCTAAACTTACCCCAAAATTTTAAAAAATTTTGAAGAGATGTCAATTTCTGAGTTTATACATTTAGTAAGCAGATACCTTGAATTTCGTTCTTCAAACCTGTGTCACAAAATGTAATAGTCATGGACAATTAACCTGTATAGTGCACTGTGGGATGTCATAGGTGGTTTGCAGGATTGACGGCTTTTCCAATTAAGCCTAAGAAGAATCCATGCTACAACTAAAACCTCACAGATGAGAACTGCAGACAATTGCACATGGTCAAGATGTTAATGGGGAATGAGAGATAGATCATTTAATATAAATTATACCCCTTTCAAAAGCCTTGGCAGTGATTTATGGATTGAGATGACATTAAATCAGAAATTAAAGGATCAAAGAGAATAGGGATCAACTGAAGAAAATAAAGCAGTAGTTGTTCTTAGACTTGAATTGAACAAATTACAATATTGGAATAATGAATTTTATTCTAAGCTCACTCATCTCTAAGGCAAAAACAAAAGTAAGTTGGTTACACAGTTCTAATTTTCTGACAAGGGACAGCATTCAAGTTTATAAAGACACCATTTTTTCTTATTCATTCACTAAAAGTAGGAATTGATTAGATGTGCTTGTGTGATGCTGAATCAATGGCTAAACAGCTGCAGCAACAGGTAAACACTTCAGAGAGCTTACTTACAGGGCACTTTACCAAGTAGCCCACATTTATTATACCATTTAATCATCATCATAACCTTAAGAGACCTCAATTTATACATGAGAAAATGGAATCATGAAGACATAAAGATTGCCCCATAGCACAGAGTTAGTAAGCAATATATAGTCAAAGGCACTGATTTGGCCTAGCTCCGAAATCCATACTTTTAAAGATAATGTTACTTTCTCAATATATAAAAGTTGAACATTTCCTAAATGTTTTAGGATGATATAAGAAAGTAACCCTGGTATGTAATGATTATGCTTATCAGATATTTTAAGTTCCAAAGCCTACAGTTTTAAACACAACACTTCTCTTTTTTGTGAAGCAAATCTCTAGAAAGATGTATTAGACATTGGCATCAGCAGGGTGAATGAATACATAGTCCTGGACATCACAGAGCTTGTGAACAATATGTATTATGGAAATACTGTTCCAACACACAGTTCTCCTGTTTAGCCTCTATAATATGAATCATGAAAGTTTAAGTCAGTGATTACACTTCTTCAGGAATAATGTGATTAAGATACTTTGCTTTCTGGTGTGTTTATCTTAATACCACTTTAAAACATGAAAAAAGTCAATGAATTGTCAACCACGTCTATGACAGTTTCTCTCAATTTTCAGCAGTTTGGGCCAAGTGCTGAATTTTGGTCAACTCACCATCTACCACTTCAAAAATGCCTGCTCAGCAAGTTTCATTCAGCGATTTCAAGTTATAAGACAGATGCACTGAAAACCAGGACTGAAGAAGACAAGGTGAAAATTCTACAGCAGAAGTAAAACTTACTTTCAGCTGTGATTGAAGATTTGAAAAATTTGTCCAGATCTGGAAGGAAGTTAGAAGACCACCTCATGCCTGTAGGCAGAACTAATATTCCTCCTCTTTGCCCAAAGAGCAGTACGTACCTTCAAGTTAAATAATTTTAAGCTTAAGGGCTTCTCCCACCCAGAGGGCCCCAGGAGAGAATTCAACTCTTTCCATTAGAAGTTTCATAAATTTCCAAAGGAAAGCATTTTTTGTGTATTTCTGTTTTTTTTCTTTAAAGAAAACCTACCAAATTTTACATGCTTCAGATATCAAACCTGGATATAGCTTCATTTGCCTCAGGATTTCCAATCATCTCAAACTTTTGCAATGTTGATTAGATGAGACCCCAACATCACAAGTCAAAAATAGAAGCTGCTTCTATTTTCCCTCAGAAAGGTATTTCAGTATCAATTCCTTTTATTATGATTCTCTTCTACCTCTTGCTGACAGGTGGTAGCAGTTTTAATAACACTCATAGGATGATAGGAAAGAAATGAATATTAACTTTTCCACAGGCATACAATATAACCTTGTTTTTATGTAAAATTCAACCTTCAAAAAATAGTAAGAACTGTATTAATGTACTGAGTGTTTATCTTTGGTGAAATTGTAGTGTACAGATGGTTTACACTTTTTTAAAAATGTAAAGCTTTTTTAAGACTTACCTAAACTATATCATTTCAATCTGATTAAGGTATTATATAAAATTATGTTTGCTCACACTTTAAAAATAATTTTTAAAAAAGTCAAACAAAGCCATCCAGCTACAGAATACTTCAAATGAGGATAGTATCTATCTGCCTTTAGAAAAATAAATATAGTCCCACCCCCCTTTACTTGGAAGTGAGATGACACTATGAATATTTTATGTATTATTTATTTTTGAGACAGGGTTTCACTGTCACCCAGGCTGAAGTGCAGTGGTGTGATCTGGGCTCACTGCAACCTCCGCCTCCAGGGCTCAGGTGATTCGCCAGCCTTAGCCTCCCAAGTAGCTGTGACTACAGGTACAAGTTACCAATGCTCAGCTAATTTCTGTATTTTTTAGTATAGATGGGGTTTCCTTATGTTACCCAGGCTGGTCTCTAACTCCCAAGCTCAAAGCAATCCTCCTGCCTTGGCCTCCCAAAGTGCTGGGATAACAGGCGTAAGTCAGCACACCAGGTCAACACTATGTATATTTTAAAGAAATAAGAGAAACTATTTCTTCAGAATCAGACCTTGGAGTAACCACTCAACTCAAAGCTCTAAAGCAGTAATGCTTAGATTTCCAAATGATAATAGAAACCTTAGTTATTGAGATGTCGCAACTTCTTATTTAAATCTTGTACCACCTAAGTAAAACACTGACATAAACTTTTTCAAAACTGCATATATTGGCTCCTCCATGTGTATCACTGTTGAGCCATACTTTGAAAAACAGTTCCATATCAAAGCTTTTTATTTTCACACATTTCAACCCAATTAAAGACAAGAGAGATAAGTGTTAACAAGTTAATTTTAGAAAATATATGCAAAAAAGCCAAATGTTTTTAATTAATATTTTCCACATATAGAAATTTATCTTATTAGACATTAAACAATGTTTAACAAAAGAAAAATCAGAGCTACCAGCATGCCGTATGAGGCGATCAGTGGGACACAAATTAATATTGATGTTCTGAAACTTCCTCTATCACTATCATCTGGTATAGAAAGAACTCTATTAGAATCTTTGCAAGCTCAGTTAGCCCACATATTTTTATCCAGTAAATGCATGAAGTTCTTACAGTTGTTCAGGTTAGCTTTTAAACTGTAACAAGAACCAAAAAAAAAAAAAAAAAGTAATTCAGATCTCTGCTCTTCTTTTGTTTTCAACAAGGTTTTCAGTGACTTTATTTTTGGAATAAAAAAAGATAAAGACTATGCTCTCATTAACTATGATTCAAATTGGTGGGTGAAACTGGTAAACCACAATTCTTAGTCATCTTTTTTCCCACTCATATTCTCTATGAACTTGAAATATTTGAGTTACTAATATTGTGAGATACCCTAAAGATGAAAAAATAATCAATGAAGCACTCCTTAGAGATCAACACTATATAAAGAGTGTTGTTACAATATCCCAAAATTATTATCCTAAACCAAAAAATTGATATGTAAGGCCCCTTGATACTTGGGAAATAAAGTCATTAAAATGAGTTCTCTGCTTCAATACCCTTAGAAACCATGGCTTTAAAACATTGTAACTAATCAAGAAATTATTCATTTTTTATTCAAATAGCAATCGGTGTTATTAACATTCTAAAGATACAGGCTAGAATCCTTGCACTTTTGCAGTTTTGATAATTAACAGATCACTTTGGGGGCAACAGAGGGACAAAAATTCCCTGCAAAATTTTACAATTTCAATTAATTATGAATTTGACACAGGTTATGTAAAATTTTTACCCTTGATATTAATGAAAAGGGGGTTGGGTCAAGTAAACAAAACTATAAGTATGCAAATAATCAAGTTTGCAAGAAGGAATTCCCCATGTCAACAAACTAAAATTCTACTGAAACTACTTTCAATGAGGATATGGGTACGCAGGACAAAATAAAATAAAATATAATAAAATAAAATATAATAAAATAAAATAATCTAGGGTTTTCCCTAATTTAGAATGTTAGCATTACTTATTCTAAATTATTATCCAATTTCATTTTATTTCCTATCTGTAGAGCAGTGGTTCTCAAAGAGTGGGTTCTGACCAGCAGCCATCAGTATCACTCAGGAACTTGTTAAAAATGCATTTCTCATCCCTTACTTCAGACCTACTCAATCAGATAGTCTAGAAGTGAGGACCAGCAATCTGTATTTTAATAAGTTTCTGAGTGATTAAAATGCATGCTAACTTTGTACAACCACTGCTTTTGTGAGATGAAACAACTTCTCTATGTCTTGTAAAAAGACATAAAAATACAGAGAGAAAAAAAAATTCCAGAATCCTTTCTCGTCCCTCCAGACTTCATATTCTACTGCCTTGTATACTAGATGTCCTAGTATATTCTGGATATCAGCCCTAATCCAGGCTCAGGGAGGATCTGAACTCTTAGTTGAAGAAATTATAGTAGGTGACTCCAAATCTCAGATCATTCCATATGGAACAATTTTTACTGCTATGACCTGGTGACATTTTTCTACCCATCTTCAGTTATCATTTAATCTGCCAATCTTTTAAAAATGTGGCATTGGTCAGGCACAATGGCTCACACCGGTAATCCCAGCACTTTGGGAGGCCAAGGCGGGAGGATCACAAGGTCAGAAGATCAAGACCATCCTGGCCAATACCGTGAAACCCCATCTCTACTGAAAATAACAAAAATGAGCTGAGCATGGTGGTACTTGCCTGTAATCCAAGCTACTCAAGAGGCTGAGGCAGGAGAATTGCTTGAATCTAGGAGGCAGAGGTTGCAGTGAGCTGAGATAATGCCACTGCACTCTAGCCTGACTGACAGAGTGTGACTCCGTCTCAAAAAAAAAAAAAAAAAAGGTGAGGGGGGCATCTGCCTAGCTTTACCTGCATTCCAACATGTCTTTGAGCAACTATACTCAACCATATTATTTTAGTCCTCACAGAATTTTATTTGGCTACATGATAGATACTATCAATGAGAACACAATAAAATATATTACTGTATTTTTATAAACAGTGTTTCTAATGATGACTTTTTTCCATTACCCATGGCCTGTCATCTCCCACATTTCAGTACTTGGAGTAGTCTTATTCACCTATGAGAATCATGTAATTTTTGTTTCTTCATGCTTGCTCTTAAAATGTTACAGCCAATTTTACCACCTAAGCCTAATAAATGTGATAAAATTAACATCTTGAATTTGTATGCAAATCTACCCTCAATTACATCCTATTTCTTCTAAATTTTTAATGCTTCTCACTTATTTTTAAAATCCTGCTATATTACATGTTTTTGTTACTTTAAAGTTCTTTTTTTTAAATTAAGGAAGGCACAAACAAAGGAATGAAGAGGAAAAAACAGGAACTGGGAGGACGGGTCTTGGGGAGTCCACTGGGAGAATTCATCAAGTGAATAGTGTTAGGTCTTAGAGACAGATATATCTGAATATCAGTTCCATCTCCAGGATTTACTATTAATAGCTGTATAATCTTGGACAGATTATTAGATTGGCTCAACCTTCTCCATGTAATGAAAATGGTAGTATCAGCTGGGCAGGGTGGCTCATGCCTGTAATCCCAGTACTTTGGGAGGCTGAGGCAGGCAGACTACTTGAGGCCAGGAGTTTGATACCAGCCTGGCCAACATGGTAAAACCCTCTCTCTACTAAAAAATACAAAAATTAGCCAGTTGTGGTGATGGGTGCCTGTAATTCCAGCTACTCAGGAGGCTCAGGCAGGAGAATCACTTGAACATAAGAGGTGGAAGAGCCTAGATCATACCACTGCACTCCAGCCTGGGTGACAGGGCAAGCCTCCACCTAAAAAAAGAAGGTAGTAAGTACCTTACAAAGGATTATTATAATGGTTGGAAGTAACATATATAAAAATCTGTTACATTGTTGGGCAGAGAATAGGTAGTCATATAAAGTTAGCTATTATTATCAATGTCCATGTAGGAAGCCGATTGAAGAGCCCCGGTACGCAAGTTCCTTGACCTTCTCCAAAGAAATGCTACCACTGGAAAGGTCAGTGGCCATAGCACAGACTCTGGCACTGTCAGAACAGAATTTCCTCCAACATCATCAATTCTGGAATTCTATCTTCTATCCTCTTTTTTTTTTTTTTTCCTTCTTTTTTTTTGAGACAGAGTTTTGCTCTTGTCAGGCTGGAGTGCAGTGGCGCGATCTCGGCTCACCGCAACCTCCGCCTCCTGGGTTCAAGCAATTCTCCTGCCTCAGCCTCCCGAGTAGCTGGGACTACAGGCACGTGCCACCATGCCCGTGGCCTGAACTCTTAAGTCACACAGAAGAGCTGGTTGATCCTAGAGCAGGCCTTGTGATTGCTCACCGGAGTGTTTTCCATGTTGTTACTTTACCTCGAGGTATAGGACATTGCCACCAAGTCCAAAACCACCCTGTCCTTCAGTTCAACTCAGACACTAGCTTTTCTGTGAAGACCTCCTGAGCCCCACAATTAGTCCAGCAAGCTAAAAGTGAGCCTGGCAAGGTGCCTAAGATACAACATTTAAGGGGTTGCTCATTCTCCGGGTGGTGCACGCACCAACCCTGCACTCACACACCCTGAGAGTGGGTGGCTTCTTAAATTTTTCCCTCTCAATGACTCACTTACCTCTCCCTAGTCCCAGCCTTACCTCAGCAGTCCTAGGCCTCCTCTAAACCCCCAAAGAGCTTGATTTGCATATCTCTAAGGGATGTCCTCTTCCTAGCCTGCACTGTAGTTATTCAAGTACAGACTTCATTTTCTCCCCACTAAGTTCCTTGTGGGCGGCACCATGCCAAACCCATATTGGATCCCTGGCACCTCTCCCAAAACCTCACACACAGCCCATGTGTACTTGTTACAGCTCTTTAGGTTAGGAGTGTCTGCTCACCTGAAAACATGCTCAAAATGCTTTCAGTAAAAAAGGCAAAGGCAGTTAGGAGCTATTCAGGAACTTAAGAAACCCAAAGGCAGGAGTCCTGTGGGTCTCAGGAAGAGAATCACAAACTAGAGCACAGTGGGGACTCCAGGAAATCCCGCCCCTCTCCCGCCTGCTTCCCCTGTATCTGCTTCTGTGTGGTCTGCCTTGCTCCTCTCTCGCTAATGATGGACTGTTTCCCACTTCATTTTGTGGAAAACTCCCTCTGCCTACAGCTCCCAAATCTGGGTAAGCTGTAGCTCAAGTACACACACAGAAGGGCAGAGGGAGAGAGAGAGAGATCTCAACTTCCATTTCAAAATCTCCATGAAAGGCTCAAATTGGCCCAGGTTGAGTCAGGAACCTGATTCTGGACCAACACCATCTATGGCCACAAGGCACGGCAGGAATATGGCAATCTTGGGGACCTCAGTGGTGTTCATGCATCTAATCTCCATAGCTCTATCATTAACGTGACTCAGCTCCAGCTTCCAGTTTCTGTGTCTTTTAGTCAAACATTCTAAATCCCAAGACAGAGAATAAACTTGGCGCTGCTTAGGTCGGGTGACCATCCCTGGATCACTTAGTCACGGAGGGGTGGAGGGACAGAGGTCCTCAAATATAGGCATGACTGGTGGAGGTCATCTCTGTGAATGGGGCAGTTTCTAAAGAAGTGGGACTCTGTTGAACTAGTGAGTCATACCCAAAGGTGACTGTTACGAGATATTTGTTGAATAAATAAATGCAATGGCTGAATGATCTCATTTTAAAAAGAGCAACCGTCCAAAGCTATTAGCTAAGTATTAGGCAGCTATTAGAAAACTCATTCACTCCATCACTCAAAATGGAATCAGTCTCTGAGCCTTGATTAAGGTGGCTGGGCGCGGTGGCTCACATTTGCAATCCCAGCACTTTGGGAGGTTGAGGCAGATGGATCATCTGAGGTCAGGAGTTTGAGACCAGCCTGATCAACATGGTGAAATTGTCTCTACTAAAAATATACAGATTAGCTGGATATAGTGGTGCTCACCTGTAATTCCAGCTACTCAGGAGGCTGAGGCATGAGAATCACTTGAACCTGGGAGGTGGAGGTTGCTGTGAGCCAAGACTGTGCCACTACACTCCAGCCTGGATGACAGAGCAAGACTGTTTCAAAACCAAAACCAAAACCTTTCTTCCCAATGCCTCTCAGATCCCTCCCTTCCCTCGATTCTACCAACACCATCAGAGTTTGCACTCAGGTCTGATGCTCTGCTCAGCCTTCTCTACTTCCATTCCAGCTGCTGACTGTACCCAGAGTAATCTGCTGCAAACACATGGCTTTCCTGTTGCCACCAGTCACTCGATCTGTCTGAAACCAAACACATCCTCTTTCTGTCAGAATTCATTTTCCATTAGAAGATCGTCAACAACACTACCATCTCTCCATCATTTAGTTCTTAAAAACCTGGAATTACATCTGACCTTTGCTCTCCTAGTCCTTCACTATCTCATCAGTTATTAAGCAGTCTTGAATTTTCCTTTATTGCCTTTGTTGGTCTTCTTGTTTTGTTTGTTTGTTTGAGACAGAGTCTTGCTCTGTTGCCAGGCTGGAGTGCAAGGGCGCGATCTCAGCTCACTGCAACCTCCACCTCCCAGGTTCAAGCGATTCTCCTGCCTCAGCTTCCTGAGTAGCTGGGATTTCAGGTGCCCACTAACAGGCCCAGCTAATTTTTGCATTTTTAGTAGAGACGGGGTTTCAACATGTTAGCCAGGCTGGTCTTGAACTCCTGACCTCAGATGATCTGCCATCTTGGCCTCCCAAAGTGCTGGGATTATAGGCGTGCACCATCGTGCCTGGCAGTCTTCTTTTCATTTCCTTTAGCCATCTCCAACCTAACTCTGGTCTGTTAGGGAGTCTAGGAAATCGTTCAAGGACTGATGATCAGATGGTAAGGAGAGCATATTTGGTTGGGGGTCTGGGCCTGAATCCTGTCTTGGCCATCTCGACTCCTCATGAGGAGTGTGGGGAGTACATGTGCAATGACACAACCAGGCAGAGAAGCACTTTATTATTAGCTGGGTATGAACTGCAATGCAGAAGTCAGGAAAGATTGGCTGGGCTCTGGTCATCTCTGTCTATCCTACCCATATCAATGCCCAAATAGGAGTTTTGGAGCTTTTCTTCTGTGTGAGACAGAGCCATGCTAACCAGAAAAACTAGAGAGAAAGAAAAAACCGCAACCTCTTGACCCCAAGCCCAGGGCTGTGCTAAGACTTTATCTGTGGGCCAGGGCCTTAGGGCCTGGCTACCTCGTGGAAGAGGGAGAGAGCAAGCTGACTGGGCTGCCTCAGAAGGGCAAGGGCAGCCCTTGTTACCACTCAGGATATGCTGAAGAACGGGAAGGACATGGCACCCATCTTTGTTGAACCTGTTCTCTTTTAAGGGCTCTATCCCAAGAAAATGTTATTCCATATTCTCCAGTTTTAGTAAGATTTTCTTCGCGCGCGTGTGTGTGTGTGTGTGTGTGTGTGTGTGTGTGTGTGTGTGTGTTGGGGGAGAGAGGTGAAATTTCTTACTACCTTCCTACCTCCACCTAGGGAGAAGAAGAGAGGGAGAGAGGAGCCTTGAGTGCCCTCTAGAGACCAGAGGCTCAGCTCACTCCCTGGTGAATCTACACTGCCATGACCTTAATGCTTTGCTCAAAATTGTCAAAGCTATCCTCTTGCCTACTAAGTTAAGAACCAATTTCTCAGCTGGTGCAGTGGCTCCAGCCTGTAATCTCAACACTTTGGGAGGCTCAGGTGGGTGGATCACCTGAGGTCAGGGGTTCGAGACCAGCCTGGGCAACATGGTGAAACCCGATTTCTACTAAAATACAAAATCAGCTGGGTGTGGTGACGGGTGCCTGTAGTCCCAAATATTTGGGAGGCTGAGGCAGGAGACTCACTTGAACCCAGGCGGGTTGCAGTGAGCCAGGATCACGCCATTACACTCCAGCCTGGGCAACAATGGGGAAATTCTTGTCTCAAAGAAAAAAAAATTCCTAAGGCCATTAGAACCCTACAGCCTGTCTCAAGGTACCCTTTTTTGGTCATTAGAATGACTTTACGATAGTAGCAGATAGGACAAGTACAGAGAATGAATGCCAAATTTAATCATCCAATAGAGATTGGCTGGATCTAATCAACAGGGGAAGGAAAGTGGGTGAGGTTACTAGAATTTCACCTACTTCACAATCAAATCAATAGGTCCAGCAAGAATTGAATAAGGCATCACGGGAATTTAATCGGTAGGGTAGGGTATGGGGAGACCCCTGTTGACATAGCATCTATATGAAAAGGACTTGATGTGTTCACAGTGGTAGCAGAAGAATCTGTCTGACTCTTAGCCAAAAAGCTTTGGCCAAAAGACAACCTCCATTCTGAAACAGGAACCCCTGTTCTGCAAACGTAAGCCCAGTCCTTTTGGGGCAGTAACCTCGATTTGCTTGGGATGGGAAATGTCATTTAATCCTAAGAAGGTTCAGCATTAAAGATGAGGACGCTAAAATAAATCAGATCTGCACTATTCATACTTTTGTATTAAGCCTGGTAATATTTTAATTTTGTGTTTTCAATGTTTGTAAGATTTTTATCATATTAGAGTATCTGACAAGTTTCACAAAACAAGAAGCTTACTAACTTTGATGTTCTCTGACATTTTCTATTTCTTTAATGAAATGGTGGTCATGGCCCACTAAGTTACTTTTGTGTTTCACCAGTGGGTCCTGGCCTGAGACCCTGGTAATGGTTAAAAGTGCAACTCTGAGGTTAGGCTGATGACTTTCAGATCAGCCTGGGTTTGGCTGGGCAGCCCAGATTGTGTAACCTCTACATGTCCTTGTTTCTTCATCTGTAAAATGGGGTAATGTTAGTACCTACCCAGGCTGGACACAGTGGCACACGTGTAATCCCTGCAAGTTAGGAGGCCAAGGCAGGAGAATGGCTTGAGCCCAGGAGTTTGAGAGCAGCCTGGGCAACATGGCAAGACACTGTCTCTATAAAAAGGTTAAAAAAAAAAAAAAGTGGACGGGCTCGGTGGCTCACGCCTGTAATCCCAGCACTTTGAAGGCCGAGGTGGGTGGATCACCTGAGGTCATGAGTTTGACACCAGCCTGGCCAACATGATGAAACCCCTTCTCTACTAAATATACAAAAAAATTAGCTGGGTGTGGTGGTGGGCGCCTGTAATCCCAGCTCCTTGGGAGGCTGAGGCAGAAGAATAACTTGAACCCAGGAGGCAGAGGTTGCCGTGAATTGAGATAGTGCCACTGTACTCCACCCTAGGCAATAAGAGCGAAAAATCCATCTCGGGGGAAAAAAAAAATTAGGGAGGGCACAGTGACTCACGCCTGTTAATCCCAGCACTTTGGGAGGCTAAGACGGGCACATCACCTGAGGTCAGGAGTTTGAGACCAGCCTGGCCAACATGGTGAAACCCCGTCTCTACTAAAAATACAAAATTAGCTGGGCATGGTGGCGTGCACCTGTAACCCTAGCTACTCGGGGGCTATTTGGGTCAATCACTTGAACCCAGGAGGTGGAGGCTGCAGTGAGCTGAGATCATGCCATTGCACTCCAGCCTGGGCAAAAAGAATGAAACTCAGTCTCCCGAAAATACAAATAAAAAAAAAATTTAAAAATTAGCCAAGTATGGTGACAGGAGGCTAAGATGGGAGGATTGCTTGAGCCCAGGAGGTTGAGGCTGCAGTGAGCTGTGTTTGTGCCACTGTACTCCAACCTGGGAGACAAAGTGAGACCCTGATTCAAAAGTTAAAAAAAAAAAAGCCCACACCTACCTTGTGGGCTCTAATTGATAATTAAATGAGAAAGAAGATAATGTGCGTAAAGGCTTAAAATAGGGCCTGACACATCATGAGGGCTTAAGAAATGTGGGGAGTAGGTACTGGGTGTGATGATAAAGGGCCTAATGCACCAAATCTTAGGAGATGAAAAAACGCTGCCTGGAGGTGATGGTATCAATGTTGGAATCTGAAAGAATAGTAGGAATTATTCAGGTTAGGATGCAAGTAGGTGAATAGATGGAGTAGGGAGAAATGAAGAAGCTGGGCGTGGTGGCTCACACCTGTAATCCCAGCACTTTGGGAGGCCAAGGCGGGCGGATCACGAGGTCAGGAGTTCAAGACCAGCCTGACCAACATGGTGAAACCCCATCTCTACTAAAAATACAAAAATTAGCTGGGTGTGGTGGTGTATGCCTGCAATCCTAGCTACTCCAGAGGCTGAGGCAGGAGAATCGCTTGAACCAGGGAGGCGAAGGTTGCAGTGAGCCGAGATCGCGCCACTGCACTCCAGCCGGGGTGACAGAGCGAGACTCCGTCTCAAAAAAAAAAAAAAGAAATGAAGAAAGTTCTGGGCAAAGGGAACAGCCCTTGCAACAACTGTGAGGTGGCACAACTTCCAGGCTTCAGTGACCTGAGAGCTTCCCAGGTTTGAGTGTAGCATGAGAAATGTCTATGGCAGATGAGGTCAGAGATGGCAACATGGATGAGATCACCACGGACCTGCAGCCACCTCAAAGAATTTTAGACTTTAACCTACGTGTTAATGGGATCTTATGAAGAATCTTAAACAGGGAAATGACATGACTTTCTTTCTTGAAAGACCATTCAAGCTGTAGTGTGGAGAATGGATTTGGAGAGGACAATTTCAGTGGCAGGGAGACCAGGAGGATTCCACTACAGTGTCTCTAGGGGAGATGATAGTAGTTTGAACCAGAGTGAGAACTGACAGGGAACAATAGTGGTTTTTTTTTTTTTTTGAGACAGAGTTCTGCTCTTGTTGCCCAGGCTGGAGTGCAATGGCGCGATCTCGGCTCACCTCAACCTCTGCCTCCCAGGTTCAAGCGATTCTCCTGCCTTGGCCTCCCAAGTAGCTGGGATTACAGACGCCTACCACCATGTCTGGCTCATTTTTGTATTTTTAGTAGAGACAGGGTTTTGCCATGTTGGTCAGGCTTGTCTTGAACTCCTGACCTCAGGTGATCCTCCCGCCTCTGCCTCCCAAAGTGCTGGGATTACAGGCACGAGCCACCATGCCAGGTCGGTCA